>PVKC010007727.1:0-29104 GCA_004027635.1 Crocidura indochinensis
AAAAAAAAAAAAAAAAAAAAAAAAAAAAGGAAAAACCGTGGACTGGAGAGATAGCATGGAGGTAAGGCGTTTGCCTTGTGTGCAGAAGGTTCGTGGTTCGAATCCCGGCATCCCATATGGGCCCCTGAGCCTGTCGGGGGCATTTTCTGAGCGTAGAGCCAGGAGTAACCCCTGAGTGCTGCCGGGTGTGACCCAAAAACCAAAAAATAAAAATTTTGTTAATATTTTAAAAAGTCACAGCAGCTGTGAAATAGTCTTAAATGAAAGCTCTGTATGTGATGGTGAGCACGTTCACCTGATTGTTAAGTACTATGTTTTAGGTCTGCACAATAAAGGAGGCATCACACTGTAGTTGTCAAATGGTTACTATCTGCTCTCCTATCCTGCACTCAGGCTGCAGCTCCAGGCACATTCGCTCCATAAGAAGCACAGATATTCTCCTCTCCATCTTTTGGGGGTGGGGGAATGCATCTTATGGCACAAAAAATATTGTACTTTCTTTGGAAAGCCACTGCACTCACAGGCAGTATGTTAGGTTAGATATATTTCTTTTGGTTTATTCCACTTCTACTTTTATAGTCCTATTATAGGACTGTAACTCAGAATTTTCTCCTTGGAGTTTTAAAGTAAATTTTGAGACTAAGCAGTAGATTATAGACACTTTCACTCTTGTAATATTCAGAATGATAGATCATCCTTAGTGTATAATCGACAGAAAAAAATGGTTAACACTAATTTGAGTTTCATATATTGTATAGATGCCTCTCATTTCTACTATGTTGTTTAGTGCCATAACCCTTTTCTTTCTCATCCTTAGTGATTTGGAATCTAGAAGAGAAGTGAAAAAAGAGGAAGGTGAAGCTTTTGCACGGGAACATGGTCTTATCTTCATGGAAACTTCTGCTAAGACTGCTTCCAATGTAGAAGAGGTAATTAGCATTTGTTTATGCTTATCTTTTTACCTAATAGAATTTTTTATAAATCTTAATATTTATTGACATTTTCCATGAGCACTTTTATTCACTGTCTGAATGTCATAGGAACATTTCTTCCTTTTGAACATTTAACTTAGATGCTTAAATTATATTCTGAGTTATATCTTGTGGCCAAAATGTTTTAACATTGTTTGTGTATTCCCTAAAATCTTTTATAAATTGCAAGGAAGGAGTTAAAAAGAACTCCTAATAAAACTTGGAGGTCTGGAGTGATATACAATGGTTCGAACTTTTGTATTACATATGACTGACCCACTTTATCACTGGCATACCATATGGTCCCTTTCATCCCACCGGGAGTGAGAGCCAGGAGTAATCCCTGTGATCCAAACTCTTCCCAAACCTCCCAAATAAAAACTTGGAAACTTTTCAAGGCACTAAACCTTTGTAGCTATTTGTGTCTACCTATGCTTAAGGTGTTATATTACTGCTCTATAGCAGCAACATCTGTCTTTTAATTCTGAAAATTATGGGAATTCTTGCATCTTTAATTAATAAAACTTTAATATAACCATTATTTCCATTGACACTGTGAAACTGTTGGAACTTCTAGCACAGAATGTTCTTTATTTATATTTATATTTTATTATATATTATATATTATTTTTGCTTTTTATTTTTATTATAATAATAATTTTATTATTGTTGTTTTATCATACTATTATATATTTATTATATATTATATAAATAATTATATTTATATTTTTATATATATGTGGGTATATTTATATGTTTATTCACTACTTACACAGAAGGCACACAGTGCTAGTTACTGTTTAGGATCTCATCCCATGTCATCCTCAGAACAATATATTCTTTAATAACTTTTGAGAATTGCTTGTTAAAGTTTTTTTGTTGTTGTATTTATAGGGATGGAATGATAGCACAGTGAGTAGGGTGTTTGCCTTATATGCAGCTGACCCAGGTTTGATCCCCAGCATCCCATTTAGTCTTTTCAAGCTGCCAGGAGGAGTAATTCCTAAGTACTGCTATGGCTCCCAAACAAAGCAAAAATTATTTTATTTTTTGAGTGTTTTTATGGCACCACACCTAATAGTACTTGGGGCTACACTTGGCTTGGGGTTTGCTCCTGGTAGTATAGAAACCAGGTGGTAGGAGAGATGGAACCCAACCTCCCATTAAACATGCTAGGCTTGGCTATCTTGTGGCCCTGTTCCGTAAGATTCTTATCCAGAGGATAGAAAGTATAGCATTACTCCTACCAAACTACTTTTTTTCCTGAGGCTCATTTCTGTTGTTTATCAAATATTGTACCGATACGTTTGCCTTAGAATTAACTCTTACTTTTTTGTTTATAGTATATTAATATATAAAGCATAGACTTAAATAGTATATAGTTTCATAATAAAAAAGTGCCACACACTCGTAGACTGAGAGAAGTTGAATGTTTGTTTGGAACAACTGCTAAAAATGTATGGATGGAGATGCATTACACTAAAATCTAATAAAAAGAGGTAAACACAGGGCCCGGGAGATAGCATGGAGGTAAGGCGTTTGCCTTTCATGCAAAAGGTCATCGGTTCGAATCCCGGTGCCCCATATGGTCCCCCGTGCCTGCCAGGAGCAATTTCTGAGCATGGAACCAGGAGTAACCCCTGAGCACTGTCGGGTGTGACCCAAAAACAAAAACAAAAACAAAAAAAAAATGAGAGTGTTCTCGAAAAGAGATAAACACAAATGAAGTATCAGACATGAACCTTTCTTTACAGTAAATATGTGAAATGTTTATGATTTACATATACTAACCAAATGATAGATTGGAAGAGGTATCTAAAAGACAAGATTAAGCTTTATGGTGTTTGTAAGAAACTCACCTAAAATATAATGATACGGGCCTGGGATATGACTTAAAGGGGGGATCGTAGCCTACAATCTAGTCAGTGTCTGTCCCTTCGTGACTTCTCCCCAAGCAAGGAAGATTCATGTGTTATTTTGATCTATGGGTGATTCACATTATTGATTTTTAACTGCATCTCATTATACTAGTTATTACAGGGAAAAGGTTTATGATTAATCTGTGAATCTACTCACTAATTCTAATGATTTTATTGGAAAGGATCTGTTCTGGTGTAAGAAAAATAAAATAGCAAGACAATTCCCAAAGCAAAGAATTACCTGGTTCGAGTATTGAAGTTAAACACTAAGCTAGTATAATGAGATGCAGTTAAAAATCAATAAAGTGAGTCACCCACAGATCAAAATAGCACATAAATCTTCCTTTTTCTTTTAGTTGTAGGGAACGATATATAATCTTTTATCTTTGGTAACGATTTCAGTGGAAATTTAGGGAGGGTGTAAAGGACTGAAAACTAATTCTAAATCACCGTTACTTATATGTTGTCTCTGATATGTCTTTTAATGTCTATTTTCAATTATTTCATCTCCCCTATAATGTTAACACCAGGGTCTAAATTCTTTTTTCCTAAACCATTCTGACCTCCACCTTTCCATTTTTTTTTTTTGTCCTGCACTAAACATTATGATTCAGCTCTGCTTTACCTACTTAAAATACCTTGAGCTTATAAAAAAATATTAAAAAAAAAAAAAATACCTTGAGCTTTATAGGTAGGTTCCTTCAATTAAAATATATGCCTGCCTTCGGGGCTATGCTTCCAATCTTGAATTATAATCTGTACTTTGAAATTATTTTGACGATCATGAAAATGATATTTTAAACTACCTAAGCTAATTAATACTTATCTTAAATAGAAATTTAATAAGTAATTAAATTTTCTTAGTCAAGGTTAGTACTTTACTTGTCATTAGAATGTAGTGATCTGGGGCCGGCGAGGTGGCACTATAGGTAAGGTGTCTGCCTTGCAAGCCCTAGCCAAGGAAGGACTGCAGTACAATCCCCTGGTGTCCCATATGGTCCCCCAAGCCAGGGGCAATTTCTGAGCGCTTAGCCAGGAGTTTCCCCTGAGCATGAAATGGGTGTGGCCCGAAAAACCAAAAAAAAAAAAATGTAGTGATCACATTTATATACAAGGATATCAACATTACAACTATCTCTTAAGTGGGACACTTATTTTTTAAGTATTTCCAAAAGATTAAAATATGTCAAGTACCTGAAACAGTAACACTAACATATGTTTATATAGCATATTTTCAAAGTTCTTTCACATTTTTTATTATCATTTTAAACAGAGAACTCAAAACCAAGTGGGTTAGTTCTCCCTATATGTTCTCTTTTGTGTTATGTAGTATAGTGGGTTGTTAATGAAGATGATTCTATCTTTAGAAGTAAAATGGTCACTTTTGCATAGAGTTAATCAGATGAATTTAGGAGGAGATATAGTATAATGTACTTTGTAAAAAATCAGGGGCCGGGCGGTGGCGCTGCAGGTAAGGTGCCTGCCTTACCGCGCTAGCCTTGGACGGACCACGGTTCGATCCCCCGGTTCCCATATGGTCCCCCGTGCCTGCCAGGAGCGACTTCTGAGCGTATAGCCAGGAGTAACCCCTGAGCGTCACTGGGTGTGGCCCAAAAACCAAAAAAAAAAACAATCAGAATTCATCATTATATGTTAGTTTCTGAGAATCACTGTTAAGAAACTTGACATTTTTTAAATAACTCAAGGGTTTCTAAATAAAGTTGGCCTGTTTACTTTCTTCACAAGATGGAAATAGGAGCAGTAGATGCTTAACATGGTCAGGGGTCACATACCTGGTGTTCTGTGTGTGCATTGAGTTGCATGCTCTCATTTGTTTTTGTTTTGTTTTGTTTTGGGGCCACGCCCGGTGACGCTCGGGAGTTACCCCTGGCTATGTGCTCAGAAATTGCTCCTGGCTTGGGGGACCATATGGGACGCCAGGGATCAAACAGCAGTCTGTCCTGAGTCAGCCGCGTGCAATGCAAACACTCTGCCGCTGTGCCATCGCTCTGGCCCCCCATTTAATTATTTGCATTGTGTTAAAGACCACACACATTGTGGTACTGAGGATCACAAACAGTTGCAGTACCAGGATCATGCTTAACTTTTGGGGCAGTGCCAAGGGTTGAACCTGCCACCTCATGCCTTCAAAGCAGGTGCTTTATCATTGAGCCAGCCCTAGACCATAAAGACTTAGTTAGTTGTAATTAAAGCAATACTTCTCAACAAAATTTTGCGTGTACATCTAGGAACCCTGCTAAATGACATGCTGATGTGGTAGGCCTTGAGTATGTGGTCTTACAGTCCACATTTGGAAGCGTTTCTCAACTGAAATCACTGGCACTGGGATCACTTTTGGAAGAGAGTAGGCTATAAATTCAGTAATTAATTTAGTCATTTTTGTCACTTAACAGAATGACAGAGAACTATTCTTGACCATTTTCTCAGAGTAATTTTCTTCAAATCACTCATCATTAGACTCTCTCCGTTCCTCAGATATTTGGCTCTTACCATACAGTTATTTAGTCAAGTTTTAACTACCATAAAAGTAAAAATCTGTTATTCTCAGTTCTGTCAGATATTACCATCTATTAAGATCTGTCTGCATTTCTTTTCTTTTTTTTTTCCAAAAACATCCTAGTTCATAGTCACACTTTCTCCACAATTGCCAACAGCATCAGGCTAGTTGCTTCACTTGAGATACTGTAAACATCCTTAGTTGTGTGCGTGTGTGTGTGCGCGCGCACATTTGATCATTTTGACAGCTTTTTGTTTTTTATTTGTTTTGTTTTTTTTGCCTCATACCTGGCGATCCCTGGCAGGCTTACAGAACCATCTGAGATTCTGGAGATCCAACCCAGGTCAGCCAAGTGCAAGGCCAGTACCTGTCCATTGTACCATCGCTCCAGTCTCATGTTTCGTCAAGTTTCCTTTAAACTTTCTTCCTTTTTAACTCCACGATAATAACTTCTTTTGTTCCTTTATCCTTGCCCAACTTTCTGTTGGCTGTTTTCCTTGTTGAGACATCACTTATTGAAATCAATGACTTTGGGGGTACCCTTTGCTCTAAATGAGTGGTCTTCAGACCCTCCCACCCTTAACATATTACACTATAAGGTTCTTCCTTTTGCTCTATTCTGAAAATCTTTAATCTCATAAACCATTTTGTGGGCCTTGAGAGATAGTACAGCAAATAAGATTGCCTTGCATATGTCCAACCCAAGTTCAGTATTTAGTACTCCCATCTGGTCTCTTGGACCCTGCCTTGAATGATCCATGAATACAAATCTAGGAGGAATCCTTAAGCACTGCCAGGTATGGCCCAAGAAAAAACAAGTCAAAAAAGCTAGAAATTTAATATCACTATATAGTTTAATTAAAACCAGCTAGTAATTTTCCTCCCTGCTCTAGAATCGAGTGTTTTTCTGTGTAAGTTCCTTTATATTATCATCCCCATATACAAAAAGTGTTCTTCCTATTACTCTTATTATTTAAAGATTCACCTGTTCATTATATATAAAGGCAAGAAAAGGAGAGTCCCAAATTTACTAGCAATATTCTGTACAATTTCTCTGGTAGATTTGAGAAGGAAGAGTACTCTTAAGAGTTTATTAGCTGGCTGTTACCTTCTAGTGTACCTCCACAGTGTTCTCTACACTTGAAATGTCCTTTCTAACTTTTGAAGGGATGGTTGCCTTGAATTTCATGACAAAAGGCAGCCATCACACACATGCACAAAGTCTGAATCTCTGTGTTCTCGTTTCACTGCTTTCACTGTGATGTCCTCCTGTGGAAGAGCTTTAGTTTGTTTTGTTTGGGTTTTTTTTTTTTTTTTTTGCACTATTATGTACTTGCTCCTCATATCATCCACCATAAGGACTTTGTGTTCCTTGAAGACATAGATTTATCCTTATCATCTCCAGATATGCAGACTTCTACTTCTCCAGATAGTAGATAACATGTTTGGAAAGTTAGAGCCTCTGCTATCATTTATGTTCTCAGAGTTCTCATAGTATTCTATTCTCTTTTATACTTAAAGGTCATTACAGTTTGATTTAATTTGCCACATAGCAAAGGTTATCACTTTGTCAAATAATTTTCTCAGTTTCCTTAGCTATTTGTTGATTTTTTTTCCTTGTGTTTCATTTAAGCTTAAAATTGGAAATGTACATGAAACCAGAAAAATATATAAGCATTTTTGAAAAAAAAAAAAAAACTTAGGTAAGTCTAGTAGTTAAAACCACTATTAAAAAGGGGGGGGGGACTGGAGAGTTAGCATGGAGGTAAGGTGCTTGCCCTTCATACAGAAGGTCATTGGTTCGAATACCGGCATCCTATATGTTCCCAGTGCCTGCCAGGAGTAATTTCTGAGCGTGGAGCAGGAGTGACCCCTGAGCACTGCCGGGTGTGGCCCCAAAAAAACAAACAAATTATTATTAAAAAAATAGAAATGGGACTGGAGTGGTGGTGCAAGCAGTAAGACGTCTGCTTTGCCCGTGCTAGCCTAGGACAGACCGAGGTTTGATTCCTCCGGCGTCCCATATGGTCCCTCAAGCCAGGAGCAATTTCTGAGCACATAGACAGGAGTAACCCCTGAGTGTCAACAGGTGTGGCCCAAAAGTAAAACAAAACAGAAATAGAAATTCCTTTCTTCACTTATAAAATTACAACAAAAAGCTAGAACAAGATATGCAACCAAAAATGTTTCTTGAAATACATTAAAACTAATCCTAAAACCATGATTGGCCTTTCTATAACCTTACATGAATTATATACTGACCCAAACTGACCAAATAGATGGATTTTTTTTATGTCTGAGGAACATAGAAAAAGACTTAATACCAATACCTGAGAGGACGCAACGTAATTGTGTCCTGTCTTGGTACTTGAAAATAAAGATTCATTTTTTCATAGAATGGACTTCTTAGCTACCTTGAACTATTGGTGCTTGGGTTATTTTGGCTTGGGGTTTGGGTGGGTTCGACTAGCGATGCTTTGCACTATTTCTTTGGGGGGAGGATTTGAGCCACACCCAGTGACACTCAGGGTTTACTCTTGGCTATGCGCTCTGAAATCACTCCTGGCTTGGGAGACCATATAGAACACCCAGCAATTGGACCATCCTTGGTTAGCACCTGCAAGGCGCCCTACTGCTTGTGCCACTGTTCTGGCCTTGCTTAGGGCTATTCTTGAGTCTGCACTCAGTAATTATTTCTGGTGGTGCTCAGGAAACATACAGATGCCAAGTAGTGAAACCCAGGTTAACTTTGTGCAATGCAAGAATCCTACCCACTGTACTATTTCTCTGCCCCTACTCCCAACTGTTTTGTAAATGATACATGGTTCTTTAAAGCTAAAATAAATATGACTGTAAGCTGAAGACTGTTTTGCTGTTCACTTAATCCTGTTCTGAATGTCAAGGTTATAGATACACAGGCCTAAGAGCACTTCTCACTCATAATGTGACCTTACAAGTAGTAGTCTCCAAGCATTTTGTGAATAGTTTAGTTATATATTTACTATTGTCACACATTGAAAGACTATTGACTAGAAACAATTTCACTAACCCTTGTTTGGTCACCACATTAGTGAACTTTTAGATGATTTAGAACAAACATTTTCAGCTGTGTCCATTTTCTCTACTTCTAAACTAGGACATTTAATATGTATATATTACACAGTCATGGTGTATTCATATATAGTTTAACATTTAAATAGATCACCAACTGTAATCACATAGAGTTAGAATTCTCTATTAGTCCACACTATACTTGGTTTTTCAGTTTTAGGAACCTATATCAAGAGTGAAATCATGGGGCCTGAGAGATAGCATGGAGGTAAGGCATTTGCCTTTCATGCAGAAGGTCGTTGGTTTGAATCCTGGCATCCCATGTAGTCCCCTGAGCCTGCCAGGAGCAATTTCTGAGCCCTGGAGTCAGGAGTAACCCCTGAGCGCTGCCATGTATGACCCAAAAACCAAAAAAAAAAAAAAAGTGAAATCATACTTGAGCACTATACCTTTATTGTTTGTCAGGACCCACAAATTTCTCCAAAGCAAATGCTAAGTTTAAATTTTACTTTTCATTCTTGTTTTCATAATTTTAGTTTTCAGGTAGGTCTTCATTCTTACCTGCCCTGTTGGCAGCCTGAGTCTTAAAAATCCCTCCTAAATTATCCTCTGATTTTTGTCTCTCCGTGTATTTTCTTTTATGGTTCTTTGATGTCTAGTAGACTATTTTTCTAAACTCTTTTTACCTGTCTACTTATCCCAGCTTTTCAGCAAAAGGGATCTTAAAGTCTGCCTCTGTCTAGAATGTTCTTTCCTCAACATCCTCTCCTTAGTTTTTCTGTAAATGGGTTGGGATCATAGCCTTCCCCATTCATAGGGCCCTTTTCATAGGCAGTTACTCTCAGATTTTTACCCTGAGAAGATAAGAAAAAATCATGCTATTTTGGCCTCTAAACAACTATTGTGGAAATTTTCATGCTATATATCTATTTGGGATTTAGATCTGCCTTGTACTTTCACATTGTAGAGATTTAAAATAGACATGCATAACCTGAGTGTCTCCTCGTTGTAAGATATAAATCCAAGTACTCAGCAAATGTTGGATGAAAGAACTGAGTTAGCAGACTGGATTATCACTGACAAAGTAGTAAGAGGAAGTTCTCAAATATTGATCACCAATCCCCAGGCTTTATAATTAAGTAGTTCTGATTTCTCTTTTATTTATTTCCAACAAATTGGTCAGGGTTTTTTTTAGATCATTGTCAGATGTTTCCAACCTTGTTTTCCTTTCTTCACCCCAATCCTGTGAGCTGGCTCCCTAACCTTGAGTTGAGAAATACTGGTTTCAGAGCACCTTCCCAGTAAAGGTAGGTGGATGATCATTTTTATAAAGGAGAAGAAAAGCAGTGTAACTAATCATCAATGGCCTGAATAGCAGCTAGCACATTTGCCTTTCAGTAGGCTGACCCGGATTCAATCCCCAGCATTCCATATGGTCCCCTGACCTGCTGGGAGTTATTTCTAAGCATAGAGCCAGGAGTAGCTACTGAGTGCCACTGGATGTGGCCCAAAAAACAAGGGGGGGGGGGTTATAAATTGCCTTTTAAAAATAATCCTAGAATTCTCAAATAATTACTAACTAGAAACTTCTTGAGGATGTGAGAAATTGTGTTTTTTGAAATTCAGTTTTTAACTTCAGTACAAGCAAAATGAGAATTTTTGGGGGGTTGTATTAAATGTTCCTAATGAAAAAAAAAAGTGATGAACAGAATTTTTATTCAAGTCCTGCTTCTGCCCAATTGTGTATGGTTTTGAGCAAGTATTCTCTTACAATCATAGATATAGAATGGGAATTATTATAGATTAGTAGATTTAAAAGTTGCTTCCAGGGCCAGAGAGAGCACAGGAGGTAAGATGCTTGCCTTACCTACAACTGCTACAGCTCTGAGCACTACTGGATGAGGCCCTCTTTCTTCCTGTACAATGTAGGAAAGCAAGAGGCAGGACAGTATAAGACTTCAGAATTGAGGATGCTGTAACAATGAGGAGAGAAGAGAAATATGAGATTTCTTTATAGAGGTGGCACTATTTTCTACCTTCCTCTATATCCTACTGAAAAGTGGACTTTGGATGCAGTTACCTCATCATGGAAAGCACATGCTCAATTCTTTGGCTTATCCCTCTGACTCTCATTATATTTTAAGCTTTAAATGAACTCTGTACTTTTTTTTTTTTTTTTTTTTTTTTTTTTTGGTTTTTTGGTCACACCCGGCAGCACTCAGGGGTTACTCCTGGCTCCATGCTCAGAAATTGCTCCTGGCAGGCATGGGGGACCATATGGGGCACTGGGATTCGAACCGATGACCTTTTGCATGAAAGGCGAACACCTTACCTCCATGCTATCTCTCGGACCCCAACTCTGTACTTTTTATGTTGTTCATTTATTTTCCTAATGATTATTTCATTTAATGAGATATTTTTTATTCTTGACAAGAGAATAACCACTCTTTATATGGTGATGTTTCAGGACATATTTACATTTAGCACCTATAGTACTATTTTTTCCCTCATATTATCATACCCAAACATTCATGATAAAGGCTAAATTACAAAGCTTTGCATGTGACAGTCCTCAGTTAAACTCCTGGCATCATTTTTTTAATTCATTTTATGGCCTTGGAAATAACTCACAGGACAAACATAAATGCTTTGCATGTCCGGAGCCCAAGTTCAATCCTCCTGCCACTACTGAGAGCATGAGTGGCGAACAAGTTCAACACAAAGAGCCACACCACGCAGTGACCTGCCAAAACAGACAAACACTCACAGAAAAGCATCTAATTTTAACAATACTATATTAAACACATATTGCATTTTGCCATTTCTGTGAGGGTAAAAATCCAGTTCACCACCCCTGACTGAGAGTAATCCCCGAGCACCAAGCTGGAAGTAGCCCCAAAACACAACACCATGTGTCTTGAAAAACCAAACTAACATGCAATGAGGACTATCTACATCTGTGCATTGTTCTTCGGACTTGACAAGCAACGTCAAGTTGTATGACATTTCTTTGAAGGTTGACACCATTGTCTTCATCTTACAAGAGACTAAGCCCTGCATCCGAAATGGAGACATGGTTGTGGACTCTGATTTAGTGTTTCCCAAAGTGGACTGAGGAGCTCTGGAACAATTGTAGCCTTGTGCACAGTTGGAGAACACTTTCTGTTTGCTCACTTAAAAAACATAAATCTTGTTGTGGGGGCATTCAGTTTGGACATTTTTGTCTTGTTTTGCTTTTCTCAAAAGGGGAGTTAGGTAAACATGTTCAGGAACCTCTGTTCCAACTTCTGTAAACCTTGGAAATAGAACTTCCTAACATTTTTTTTGAAAATGAATCTATCCTTGTTCGTATTTTTATTATAAATTTGTCTTCAAATATAAGTAGTCCTGTCTAAATCACTTAGCAATTTGAAGGTCCATCAGTACTAAGAAAATAATTTTAGCTTAGGTATACATGCCTACTGTATATCTTATTGGGCATCAATTGAGAAAAAAGTTAAATGTTAGTTTTAGATATCTCATGTATCTAAGTTCTAAGAGAAATATAAAAAGTCTTAGTTTTACAGGATATGTTTCTCTTAGGCATCATCTGTTTCAGGATTCTACTAAGATACTGTAATCATTATTTTGTATTCTTACCCAACAACACATGCTGTAATTTTTATCTTACCACCAGGTGGCAGTGTGTTACATAAAGAAATTATATAAATATTAATCTTGTAGATAGAATATATTTTCCTTAAATGTATTAAGCTGTGATGACATATTACTGTAGTTCCCCTTTGCTTCTGTTCTCTCCGTTATCTGGGAAGACTTTTTTTTTTTTCCGCCACACCCGGTGGCACTTGTGTTTACTCCTGGCTTGAGTGGCCATTATGGGACACCGGGGGATAGAACCTGCTTGCATCACTGCTCCGGCCCCAATCTGGGAAGACTCTTAGCTACATTTTCCATGGGCTTCAAACTCTCTCAGTGCAAAATGTTTTTTTTTCTTGCATCTTCAACAAAAATGTAAGCCCTTATGCTGAGACTCTCCCAACTAAATTGGTTACTCAGGCAACAATATAGGAACTCTATATAGTATCTATATAGTATCTTCCATAGTACCTAGAAAAGTGATAATGATTTGATAAATGCTCTTGGTTAAAAGTTAGATAATAAAAATCACATTATTTGGGGCCCGGGAGATAGCATGGAGGTAAGGCGTTTGCCTTTCATGCAAAAAGGTCATCGGTTCGAATCCCGGTGCCCCATATGGTCCCCCGTGCCTGCCAGAAGCAATTTCTTGAGCATGGAGCCAGGAGGAACCCCTGAGCACTGCTGGGTGTGACCCAAAAACCAAAAAAAAAAAAAAAAATCACATTATTTGTTTGGTAAATATTTCTTTGAATTATAGTCAGTTACAGTTCTTTATGATTACATTTAATTTGTGTTATAGTCTGAAATTTTTCTAAGGTTTCAGGTGTTACCAATACTATTCAGGTCATGTTCACCATGAATATTGTTGAAAGAGCTTTGTGATATGGAAGGCAACTAATGGCTAATGAAGGAAAAGGGCTAAACATAGCAGTTAATCAAAATACAACACAGAGCTCATGGTAAAATGAAGAGAGGGTCAAGTTTCTGATATTGGAATGCAACACTGCAGGGGAGAATGAGACTCATCAAATGAAGTTGACTGCAAGGAAATCTACTTCTATTTCATAATTGTGGATCTGCATATATACTAAAGGCATACTAAATTTAAGTTTTTAAACTCTTAAGACTCGATAAGAACCTAGTACACATTAAATTTTTTGCTGTGTTGTGTAGTAGAAATTCATTTAAGTAGAATACTTTTCTCTTTCTCATTTTTGTGAGGATGCTGAGGATCAAATGCCGGGCTCCACACATGCGAAGCATCTATCATGCCACTGATTTACATTCCTAGCCCAGTACCTCTGTAATATGCATAATATGAAGATAAGTTATTTCATTGCCTTGATTATGTAATTAAAGAGCTGGATGATATATAAGTATGCATTATCCAAGGACTATCATTGACATGATGGGAGTCACAAAAGAAGATATAACTTATATATTTCAGTTATAGCGAGACTGATTACATGTCCTTCAGCTATAAAATACATCCTTTTTTTTTTTTTTTTTTTTTTTACTTTCCTCCCTGTATTGTTTATATGTCCTAGAATATACACTTGGCTGCAGTACTTGTGCAAGATTGGTGCACTGTGCTAGAGAGAGCACATTTTCAGTGGGGAAGTTTGAGAGATGAGATTCTTGTAGCCATAATGTGAGTGTTCTACCACTGAGTCCCTGTGTCCTTGTGAAATAACCTATTGATTAAAAAGTATAATAAATATGGGGCCGGAGCTCTAGCACAGCAGGAAGGGCATTTGTCTTACACACAGCTGACCACAGTTCAATCCCCAGCATCCTATAGGATCCCCTGAACACCGCCAGGTGTAGGCCCCCTCCAAAAAAAATTGTGTTAATTAACATAGTATAGTATAGTATGTGGGGGGCCGGGCGGTGGCGCTGGAGGTAAGGTGCCTGCCTTGCCTGCGCTAACCTAGGACGGACCGTGGTTCGATCCCCCGGTTCCCCATATGGTCCCCGTGCCTGCCAGTAGCGACTTCTGAGCGAATAGCGAGGAGTAACCCCTGAGCATCACCAGGTGTGGCCCAAAAAAAAAAAAAAAACCCACCTTCTATATATAATGTGGTTATATAATACAGAAGATACTATATAAAAGGATTGTTTTATTTACCTCAGTCACTTGGGGGAGTCATCATGGGTTGACCGAAGCAATGCTCAAGGGATCAGGGCCTACTCTGGTGGTATTTTGACAAACAAGGCTCCTTGACTCAATATTAGAAATTGTTTGGTACTAAGGATTGCACTGAGGTCCCTGAACATGCAAAACACCTGGCCCTGATGCCTGCACTATCTTCCTGGCTTGAGTACAGCAATTCTTACATACTTGGTGCTTGATAAAATAATAACTATTTAGGAAATTGTGTAGTGAAAAGGAAATCTATATCTTTTTTTTTTTTTGGTTTTTGGGCCACACCCGGTGACGCTCAGGGGTTACTCCTGGCTATTCGCTCAGAAGTCGCTCCTGGCAGGCACGGGGGACCATATGGGGAACCGGGATAATGTTTTTTTGTTTTTGTTTTTTTTTTTGGTTTTTGAAATCTATGTCATTTAAATTATATACAGTTTAATTTTCTTAAGGTCTTAAGGTATTTTTTAAAATTGTTCATAATAGCAATGTCTATAAACATACTTTTGATAACTTGTAATACAAGCATTTGTATGATTATAACTTATTTATATGAACTTATAGTTCTAATGTCCTAGTTATATATATAGATATACATATATCGACACACATACACGCACACACGGTTGTTCTTATAAAGAATTCTAACCTCAGAAATTAGCCTATTTTAGTGCTTATTTACTATGGTTTATTAGGCTATCATAGTAATTGATATGTTACTAGAAATAAAATTAAGTTTTTCCATTTTTATAAGGAAAACTTCAATTTTGAGGCATGTGAATAAGTTCACAGTTGGCTGAAAACCAATTTCTCCTTCACTTTAACTCCAGCACACACATGAAAAGAGAACTTACTTTCAAAGTGCCTTGTGAATCTACAATGATTAATTCTTCTCATTATTTTGCTGCATATTCTCATGACCCTCTCTGGTGATTCGATCAACCACTTAGACGTTATGCATATTCATATCTCTGTGCTCCTGCCGTAGTCGGTCACGTCTCCTTCACTGACTGGTGTGTTCTTGGTGCAGTAATTGAGCTGCAGTAGATTGATTACTCTGGGGAGCTGTAAGGCCTTTAAAGGTGAAAACATATCAGTCCTGTTAATTAGGAAACAAAAGCTCTGGTGGCAAGTTCAGCAGTCAAATGTGTCCATGTAGAAAAGACGAAAGGTACGATTTGTTCCTCTCCGTGAGCGCTGTTTACTTTTCAGATTTTGAATTAAGGCAGAGTCAGTGGTGATAGGAATAGAATAGCCTTTAGAGGAATTTCATAGAATGCTAATTGAAGATAATGATTTGTTCTATTTAGTATTGTGATCTGTCCGCTCCCAGATCTGATAGCTTTAAATCTGAGCTTATCACTTCTTTCTGTAGCATTAACACACTGGTATGAAATCTATTAATATTTAACCTAGATGTAGAAGGCTTGTGGATTGATTTTTTACATTTAGTCTTAATTTTATTAGTGTAGTAATAATTTAGTCATTTGGCATTTGGAAAATAGTTGAACTTTATTCAGCGTAGCATAGAAGTTGAATACCCTCCTGTTACCTTTTTATTAGAAGCAATTGTTTGGTGCTTTTCTTCTTTTGGTTTTTTTTTTTTTTTTTTTTTTTGGGGGGGGGCACTCCCAGCAGTGCTCAGGGGTTATTCCTGGCTATCTGCTCAGAAATCGCTCCTGGCAGGTCCAGGGGACCATATGGGACACCGGGATTCGAACCAACCACCTTAGGTTCTACATCAGCTGCTTGCAAGGCAAACACCACTTTGCTCTCTCTCCGGGCCCCGATTTTCTTCTTACACCTTATTTTCAACAGTGTATTGCAAAAAGGGTCTTGTGGGAAGCAGAGCCTCTAAAAAGAATGCTAGTCTCAGTATGGAAATTCATCAGCTGACCTGTTTGGCATGTGTGTTTCTCATGTGTGCTTCTTTCCTTTTACTGACATCCTGCTTCCATGGCCATGAGTTTTTCTTTTGAGCCTCTGCATATTGTGAAACTAATCCTCTGAAAGGGTACAATTAATTCAGTGGTTTATTAAATTCATAAAGTTTTATGACCACCAGCACTAGCTAGTCGCAAAACATTTTTTTCACCTTTGCCTAAAAAAGAAACCCTGATCTTTAATAGTCCCCTCAGAAGGAAGTCCTAATCATTAAGAGTCACTCTCTGAGATGAGCAACAGTGCCCTTTCCTCTTTGAGAATTGGCCCATTTCTCTGCTGCCTGCATCATAACCTGTGAAGTGTACTCCTGTTTCTCCTCTCTCTCACACTGACACTTTTTCCATTTTTCTAAATCTCTATTCAAAAAAAAAAATTGACTGACCTCCTCTGGACATTTCATATGACTGTGGTATATTCATTCATGCCTGGATTCTACTACCTAAAATAATGTTTTCAAGGTTCATCTGCATTGTAGCACGAATCCAATAGTACAACTTTTTTTTTTTTTTTTTTTTTTTTTTTTTTTTTTTTTTTTTTTTTTTTTTTTTTTTTTTTTTTTTGGTTTTTGGGTCACACCCGGCAGTGCTCAGGGGTTACTCCTGGCTCCATGCTCAGAAATTGCTCCTGGCAGGCACGGGGGACCATATGGGGCATCAGGATTCGAACCGATGACCTTTTGCATGAAAGGCAAACGCCTTACCTCCATGTTATCTCCCGGGCCCCAGTACAACTTTTTTTATTTGAGTAATATTTCGTTATTTTGTAATATCAGTTTTGTTTTCATTCATCAATTGAACATTTGTGTTGCTTCCACTTCAGGCTGTTATAAGTAGTGTTGCTACATAATGTGCTACCAAACATTTTCCTACATCCACACTTACTTCTTGATTTTGAAGGAAAAACCTTTCCATCATTACCATTGAGTATGATATTAGTTATATGTTTTTCTTTGCCATTTATCTGCTTTAGCAAGTTCCTTTCCTAGTCTGACCTTGTTGGGAGATTTTTATCATGAAACATTAGATTTCATCAGATATTTTTCCATCTATTAAAATTATGTGATTTTTTTTGTCCTTTATTAATGTGGTATATATAGATTTTCTTATGTTGAATAATTAATATTTTTAGAGCTGCTTTTGTAGGATCTTTGTCTTTGAGGTTTAAAAGAATTTGAAGCAATTTTTCTACCTTGTATTTCAGGCATTTATCAATACAGCAAAAGAAATTTATGAAAAAATTCAAGAAGGAGTCTTTGACATTAATAACGAGGTAAAGCATAAATATTATTAGATGATAATTAATTTAGAATTGAGTTTTTATTACTGAATTTATTCATAATTTTAGTGTTAAAATTCCTAACATGGATCTCTGTTGATAGGTAACATATTAGCTTAGAATCTAATTGAGCATTTGTGATATGTTGTGTGATAGCTAAATGTTTGTGTTCTAGTACAGTATCACAGATAAAAGTAACTGACCCAATCCATTTATATGAGCAATGCAAATAATTTAAATCCCCAGAAGAGAAAAGAAAATCCACTTTCATTCACACATCCATATGGTGTCATCTGCTTTGGGGAATAAATTTCTAGTGTATAAATGGATGTAATGTATTACCAATACAGAATATTCTCTGTTGTCTTGGTATGAAAGAAAAAAATACCCAATTTGAAAATTATTCCCAATACAGCATAACACATTTTCAGGAAATGAAATCAACATGTTGGTAATAGCAGTTGGTTGGCATTGAATCATTTTGTAATATTATTGAGCTCATTTGACCAGGAATTTGTTTTTTGGTGGAAAATAAAATATGAGGCTGTAAAGTAGATACTTCCGGACATTTTCCAAAAGGTGGTCATTGTAATCTAACTTCTCAGCATGAGTTTTTGCTTGGTTATTTTAGAATGTTTATTCAAATGCTTTTGCTTTTACATCATACATTTGCCAGTCCGTATTGATATATTTTACTTCTAAGATAAAAATCCTAATTTATCCTCTGAGGGAATTGTGTAATAAGCCATTGCACGTGTCCTTTGACCTGTGCATAAAAAAAAGGCTTTTCATTGTTTGCCTCAATAACCTCTACTAAAACAACCCATATTTTGCACGAGGTTTCCGAAAAGTACTTGCTTTTCTCATTTTGGTGCAGTCGTTTCTAAATATTACTTCTAGTCTGATATGGCAGTAGATCTTGAGGTAATTTCAAGGCGACACTATTCAGAGACTAATGCTATATAAATTGAACAGTAATTGGGCCTCTATTTAAAAGGGCACATTCATTGTTTCTGTCTGGTTTCATATAGTAGCTGACTGCTTTACTGTGTCTTGTGCAGCTTTGATTGTAATGTGCT
Organism: Crocidura indochinensis; assembly: GCA_004027635.1. Lineage (NCBI taxonomy): Eukaryota > Metazoa > Chordata > Mammalia > Eulipotyphla > Soricidae > Crocidura > Crocidura indochinensis. Next base: position 18,540 of record PVKC010007727.1, read on the forward strand.
GTCAGGAGCCAACAGGCCGTGCGATTTATTTGGCCTAATGCCAAGTCTGACTCCTTGATTTTTCAAGAAGTTGCTACCAGCCCAGAGGGGGCAAAACCAATGAGCCATAGGGCATGCTTTTTATTAAAGAGGAGTCAAAAGAGCGAAAAGAAACCACATCAGCTGCTGTCAATACTGAGCCAGTGCCAGAAACCCCAAGGCTACTACTGTTGCAGAACAACTGCCAAGCACTATAAATCTGAGATTTACTGTGACGTAAAGTTTCCTTAAGAGCTTAATTTCTGAAGCTACTGTATTCCTGTTCTCAAAGTGTTGTATTTTTAGGTAAAATCCACTTGAGGGAGTGAGGGTTAAGACATAAGTGTGAGTTTGATGAATGAAAGAACTGCTCTGTGTGTGGGTTCTTGGCAAGCTGCCATGTCTTTGGGGATCATAGAAATTATTGATGACACAGAACACTCATATGCCCTTAGCCTGCACAGCTGATTCAACATGGAACAGAAATACTGTCTAGAGAAAAGATTTTATGTTGTGTTGGGTTAGCACAGGTTTTGCATTATTTGTTCTTCAAAAAGTCCGTGCAACAATTGCTTTTAACAGTTTCTCTATTATAAGAATTTCTTGAAAAGCAGCACTGTTCAGTTTGTTTATCCAGAACAAGAATGAAAAAGAATGACTTTCAGAATTGTTTCCACCGTATTACATTTAAAAGGAGAGAACATCCCCTGAAGACATTTTAGTTGTCAATCTATCAGTGTACAGTTTTTGAGTTGTTAGACAAAAGTGTATCACTAAATTTAAAAAAAGTATTACCACTAAAAATTAAATGGATCGTTTAAGATTAATGACACTAGTTGAGTTCGTTTTATGTATTATTCTCTTTTCTTTTGTTTCAGGCAAATGGCATTAAAATTGGCCCTCAACACGCTGCTACTAATGCCACACATGCATGCAATCAGGGAGGCCAGCAGGCCGGGGGAGGCTGCTGTTGAGTCCGTTTTTACTGTCTTGCTACCCAGATGGGGCCTACTCACCTATTCTTTCACTCCTGCTCAGCTGAGACATGAAACTATTTGAAATGGCTTTATGTCACAGAAGACTTTAATCCTTCAAATTCTTGTATAACTTTGAATAAATGGTTAATGTTCACTTAAAAAAAGAAACAGATTTTGGAGATTGTATTCATACCTATTTGCATTTGATTTCTAGGTCAGTTGACGTGGTTATTTTTGTTAAATGTTGTCTTGTACCCTTACCTACAAACAATTGTATTAAACACTACAGTCATCAGGAGTATTTTAAATGGGTTTGTGTAGCTAGGTTTCCTAACACCTGTGGTTACCTAATGTTTAATCTTATAGAACTGTCCTCAACAAGTTTGTCGATCTTCAAGGCTCTACAGAGAAACAGAAGGACTCTGAGTTCTGTATTTATCATTTACTTTCTGTATATATAGTTTAATAACCTGCTTGGGTGTAATTTGCCAAGCTTGAATTCTTTAATGCATTTGCATAAATTCTATACTGTTTAGAGCATAAAGCTACAAAAGCTTTGTTAGGAATTGCTTGGACACTGAATTTTAAACTTTTTGACATTGTTAGCAAGCATGTTCATCTTTTCTTGTCACTAGTCCAAGAAAACTACGCTTAATGTACATTACTAAATGCTATGTATGTATGTATTAACCTGTTTTAATGCCAAAAGTTTGCTATTTGTCAACTCTTTCTTTAAGACCTCTTCAGAAAAGGATTTGTTTGCCTTAATGAACACTGTTAGGTAAAACACACAGTATAATGAGTGGAAAGGGTGGAAGCAAGAACTCCCTCCAAGCAACTCCACAAATGAATGTCCATTTAGATGGCACATTACGAGGACTTTGTTTTTTTTCTTTTACTCACATAATTTCTATTTTCATGCAGGACAGTTTTACAACTTTGATGTACAGTGACTATGTAAAATTTTTCTTTCAGTGGCAACCTGTAATCTTTAAAATATGGTAAGCATCTTGTCTGTTTTGAAGGGAATATGACAATAAATCTACCAGATGGAATATCCTGTTAAAAAGTAGAAAAGCTCTAGTAATTTACTAAGTGTGGTGGTTTTATCCTTTTTCTTTTTTTTCCTCTTTCTCCTTTGTTCTATAATGAAATTGTTATAGCTGTGCAAAATAAAATTCTATGTATAAAAGTGTTTTATCATTATTATTTATTCAGATTGTGATGACCACATCAGTTTTTAATGATTTTTCAGTATCTTTCCACAGCTTTTATATCTATTTAAGCATGTTTTTTTTAAGTGTCTGAATTTTAACACCATCTGTCTTTAAAAAATGTTGTTAACCCTGAGTTTCACTGGGTGTGGCCCAAAAACCAAAAAAAAAAAAATGTTGTTAAATGTGAAAAAATTTTACTATATTGAAGTATGGTAGGGCAACTTTATAAAGAAGTTTGAAGTATGAAATTACTTTAAATTTACCTTGGCCTGACTGACTTCATCTTCCTTATTCCTAAAACTCCCTCAGCTTTCTCACTTTTCTAATCTTCCTGAAGGTTGATCGAATAGTGAAATATGTGATGCAGTATTTCTGGGGGGCAGTAGGAAAGATAGCAAGAAGTGCAGTTTCTTGAGCATATTTACTCTGAATTACATTTTTTCTTTAAAGTGGTCATGAAGTCTTTCATCTTTTTGGTAATAATTGGGAAAAGTCTCAACAGCAAGATTTGTTCTGCTGTATAGCAAGAAGAGGGTGATTTGTTAAAAATTGATATTTGTAAACTGCTGTAACCTTTTCCAGAAGTTTGTGTTTCTTTTCTGTCTCCCTATTTGTTGTGTAAATCAAGATAAGCTGAGTCCTGAACTACAACTACATTGCAACGATCATTTGCCTTGTCTTGGGCAGAGTAATGGCGTCTGTAGTAATTACCACTTTCTCTGCAAATCTTACCTATCATTATTCATGTATGATGATTCCTTTCCAGTAGTGGACAAAGCAGTCTCTGCTTCTTTCTTTTTATTCATTTTATTAACCTAACAATTTGCACCAGTTTATAGTATTTTGTATTATATAAATGAATCTTTAATTGATCATTGATCAATATTAATGATACCTGTAGATGTTTTGGTAGTTAGAAACTCAAGACAACAAAATTTCAATAAAACTTTCAGAATATTACTTTGATGTGTGTAATATTCTGAAGTTGTGATCTTCTAAAAAAGGAAAAAAGAACTTGGGCGAGAGAAGTAGGTAAGAAACGTGCCTTTCACACAACCTACCCTGATTTGATATTGGAATCCCTTTTTGTCTCCTGAACCCAACCAGGAGAGATCCCCTGAGCAAAGAGCCAGGAATAAACCCTGAGCCACCACTGCCTGGACCAAAACCCAAACATTCTAAATGGTATTACTGTCTTCTAAATTTAAATAACTAAATGGAGAGCATATTTTTAAAAGAATAAGGTGTAGGGGCCAGAGCAATAGCGCAGCAGAAGGGCATTTATTTGCCTTTCACTTTCACATGCCTAATCCAGGACGGACCTTGGTTCGATCTGGGCATCCCAGATGGTCCCCTGAGCCAGAAGCGATTTCTGAGAGCATACCCAGGAGTAACCTCTGAGCAACATCAGGTGTGGCCCAAAAACAAACAAAAAATAAATAAAAATAAGGATAGTAGAGGCCGGTGAGGTGGCGCTAGAGGAGGGACCGGTGAGAGGTAAGGTGTCTGCCTTAAAAGTGCTAGCCAAGGAAGGACCACGGTTGGATCCCCCGGTGTCCCATATGATCCAAGCCAGGGGCAATTTCTTTTTTTTTGGGGTGGGGGGCACACCCAGTGGTGCTCAGATGTTACTACTGACTGTCTGCTCAGAAATAGCTTCTGGCAGGCACGGGGGAACATATGGGACACCGGGATTCGAACCAACCACCTTTGGTCCTGAATCAACTGCTTGCAAGGCAAACACCGCTGTGCTATCTCTCCAGACCCACCAGGGGCAATTTCTGAACGCTTAGCCAGGAATAACCCCTGAGCATCAGACGGGTGTGGCCCAAAAAAACTAAAAACAAAAAAGAATAGTATGTAATCAATAACTAATAGGAGCTGACCTGGTTCTCTCCCCACACTGTTTGGATTTTAAAACAGCCACTTAACAGGAAAATGATCTCTACTCACCTTGGAAAAATTAAACTAGGAATATAAATGATGATAAAAATATATAATCACTCCAAAAAAATCCATCTGACTTTGAAACAAGAAAGAACACCATAGAGCCAGCAATTTTGGAAGACAAGATTTTGACTACAAGGCTAAAGGGAAAAGTGCTTTTGTTAGCAATTCTACCTTTTCCATGTTCGCATTTAGTAAATGAGTGTGTTGTGAATACAAGATCCTTAATGAAAGCAAAGGTTCACATTAAGAGCTGCAAATCAAGCTAAAGTAAAACCTTGCTTTGGATTGAACTTGAGCCATCAAGAGTTCATGAGCCCTGGGTATAGATACTTAGACATTTCGGGTAAATATGTGAGCATGCAGACTTGTTCTCGGTGCATCTACTGAGAAAGCAAAGACCTCCGTAACAATAAGCACACATATTGTTCAGATGCCTGTTTCTGACTGCCAAGGGATTGCTATCCTCGTTTCTTCATACGGGTGGATTACTGATCTTTCTTAGAAAAAAGGGAATGAGGCGCCTCAGAAAAGAGAACCCACACAACACTATCGCTACTGCACCTTCTCAGAACAAGCTTATGGGAGAGCAACAGAAATAAGATTAACCTATAGTAATAGCACTTTTTACATTTACATCTTCCTGCTCACATTAACTTACATATAAAGATGCCTGGTGAGTATATGAAGTATTTGTACACAGGGCTTTACCTGAAAAATTAGAGCTACAGTATGGTTGTCTTGCATGCAGCTGACCCGGTTTAGATCCCGAGGCCCATCAAGAAAGAGTGAACCCTGAGTGTAGAACTGGGAGTAAGTCTTGTGCACTGCTGAATGTGGCCCTAAAGTAAAAAATTTTTTTTGTCCCCAAATTCCCAATACAGACCAGGCAAGGGTCTGGGTTGAGGTGTATATGGGGTGCATTTACTATACCTCCTCTTTCTATACAGTCAGTGTGAAGAACACAGCCTGTGGTAAGAATCAAAGCAAAATTTTTTAAAAGGAAGGGTACTGGAGTGGTAGTTAATCAGATGTGTTGTGTGTCTTGCACACAGTTAACGTAGGTTTGATCCCTGGCATCCTAAATGGTCTCCCGAGCTCACCAGGAGTGATCCCTGAGCACAGAACTAGGAGTCGGCCCTGAGCATTTGTGGCTGTGGCCTAAAATAAAAAATTACAAAACAGGCTGGAGTGATACCAGAGTGGTCAGGTGTTTGCCTTGCATGCAGCCGACCCATGGCAGGCCTGGATTGGATCCTCGGCATCCCATATGGTCTCCTAAGCATGCCAAGAGTGATTTCTGAGTGCAAAGACGGGAGAAACTTCTGAGCACCACAGGGCATGGCCCAAAAAAACAACAAAGTCTTAAGATAACACTAACAATATTTGATGTTCTTGATGCCCAGGATTCAATTATAAATTGGCGTCATCATGTGTCCACAAGTAATGGGCTCATGGTGATGACAATGACATGATGGAGAAAATTATACCAATTCAGGAATGTCCTTCCTGCTGTAAAAGAGTAATTTTTATGTGGTTGCAAGCTCACCAAGAGTGGTGTTTTGATATGTAAGATTGAAATGATTTACAAGAATTGTGATAACGCTGACAAGACACAACACTGAGGACAAGAATGAAGACAAGTAGCTGGAGGGGGAAGATAATCACTAGAGAGAAGCCAGTGGCAGAATTAAATCTGACAATCTTGCATTAAAAGAGCCACATTCCATTCCCCAGGAGCTACTACCATAACAAATATTGTAGCTGGGTGATGTGCCCAACAGAAATCAATCGTCTCACAACTCTAGATGACAATAGCACACAAATCAAGGTGTGGGCAAGATTGGTTACTTCTTTTTTTGTTGTTTTTGTTTTTTGTTTTGGGGTCACACCTACAGGTGCTCAGGAGTTAGTTACTTTGGCTCTGCACTCAAAAACTGCTCCTCACGGGCTCGGGACTATAATGGAAGCTAGGGGTCGAACCCGGATCCGTCAATATTAGCAATATGCAGGCTAATGCCCTACCTCGCTACAGCCCCAAAGATTGGTTACTTCTGAGGTTCACAATGGAAGAATCTCTCTCTCTCTCTCTCTCTCTCTCTCTCTCTCTCTCTCTCTCTCTCTCTCTCTCTCTCTCTCTCTCTCTCTCTCTCTCCCTCTCTCTCTCTCCTACTCCTCTTCTTGTTTCATTGGATCAGGGCATCATTTCCACTAGATTACCTCTGTCAAGTTTATATCTCTAAAAAAAGACACATTCCTCAGCACTCTAGTTTAAAGTGTCAGCAAAGGGACCCGGGAGATAGCATGGAGGTAAGGCGTTTGCCTTTCATGCAAAAGGTCATCGGTTCGAATCCCGGTGCCCCATATGGTCCCCCGTGCCTGCCAGGAGCAATTTCTGAGCATGCAGCCAGGAGTAACCCCTGAGTACTGCCAGGTGTGACCTAAAAACCAAAAAAATAAATAAATAAAGTGTCAGCAAACAAACTTGGAAAGGGGACACAACTAGTGTATAACCAATATAGTAATGAAATATGGATTTTAGAAAATGTGCAAGGGAAGCACTTGGCTATTACTTCATAGATGCTATGATTTCCTGTACTGTTATTGACAATTTTCAACATACACTAACAGAGTTGTTGCATGCTTCTCTTCACTGTGTCCCAATGGGATCTCTGACACTCTTCTTCCCTCACTATGTTACTCCCTTTCTATGTATATTTATATCCCTCATATGAGAGATCATTCTGAGTTTTTTGTTTGTTTGGGGCCACATCCAAAGGTGCTCAGGGGATACTCTTGGCTCTGCACTCGAAAATTATTCCTGGCAGTTCTCTGTAGTCAGGGGACTGTATGGGATACTGGGGATCAAACCAAGATCATCTGCCTACAAGGCAGGTACCTTACCCACTGTAATATCTCTACAGCCTCATTCTATATCTGTCCTGTCCTGTCCTGGCAGACTTCACTCAGTATGTAACCCATTTTTATCCACATAGCAGCAAATTGCATAATCTCATTCTGTCATAACTGTACAGTATCACAAACAAATATACCACAACATCTATCTTCCTTCCATCTTTCCATCTGTCCTTTATCTCTTTATCATTATTTTATATTTTGTTTGGGGGCCACATCCAGTGATGGTCTAGGCTCGCTCCTGGATCTGTGCTCAGTGAACCAGACTTCATGTCAGAGATTGAACCTTAGCAAATTAAAATATTGACAGGCCAGAGAGATAGTATAGAAATTGAGACACTTTACTTGCACATGGTAGACCCTAATTTGTTCTCCAACCCTGCTTATGTTTCCCTTTCTACCACCAGAAGTGATCCTGTGCACAGAGTAAGGGGTAGGAGAACCACTGGCTGTAACCCAAGCTCATTCCCCCAAATATATGTCATTGGAATTTCTGGCTTTGTTTGGGGCCACACTTGACTGTGCTCAGGTTGCCCAGGAGTGCATGGTGCCAGGGATTGAACCTGGGCCAGTTGCCTACAAAGTAAGCTCCTTGCCTGCTGTACTATCTCTCCAGTCCCGTGTTAGCATTTCTTGCACACATCTATTTTCTATCTTATTTTTTTCTTTTTTTGTTTTTCTTTTTTTGTTTTTTTGGGTCACACCCGGCAGTGCTCAAGGGTTACTCCTGGCTCCATGCTCAGAAATTGCTCCTGGCAGGCACGGGGGACCATATGGGGCACCGGGATTCGAACCGATGACCTTTTGCATGAAAGGCAAACACCTTACCTCCACGCTATCTCCCGGGCCCCATCTATTTTCTTTCTTAGAATGTGTTCCTTTAATGGCTTTTATTGAACTCACACAAAGAAAATAAACACATGGGGCCCGGGAGACAGCATGGAGGTCAGGCGTTTGCCTTTCATGCAAAAGGTCATCGGTTCGAATCCCGGTGCCCCATATGAACCCCCGTGCCTGCCAGGAGCAATTTCTGAGCATGGAGCCCGTAGTAACTCCTGAGCACTGCTGGGTGTGACCCAAAAACCAAAAAAAATAAATAAATAAATAAACACATGTTTAATCAAGCTTGTTTTACTAGAAGATCAGTAATTCTTTTTGAAAAACAGCATGGTCTCCCTTTATAATTCGTTAAAATGCAATATATTTGCGTAAATATATTGCAGAACAAACATCTATAAAAGAGAGCATTTTTTTTTTTTTTTGGTTTTTGGGTCACACCCAGCAGTGCTCAGGGGTTACTACTGGCTGCATGCTCAGAAATGGCTCCTGGCAGGCACGGGGGACCATATGGGGCACCGGGATTCGAACCGATGACCTTTTGCATGAAAGGCAAACGCCTTACCTCCATGCTATCTCCTGGGCCCCTAAAAAAAAAGAGAGCATTTTTAAACCACTTCCCACAGTTGAGTTCTCATAAAACAAGAATTTAATTCAAGTTTTGTGGGATGGCAATCCTGAAGCATGGTGGTGCGTGCATTGCTATTCTAGGGGCTCATTTCCATAGGGGACCTTGAGGAACTGAGGACATACCGTGGTAAGGGTCTGCTGTACCGTTAGGAGGAGTCACTACAGGACCTCAGCTCAGTCACTGTCTAGCCTCCCTGCATTCCACCAGTCATGTCATTGGGCAGAGAAAATGGGAAACACTGAGCTGTCTTTTTAAGGATTTGAGAGGCATCACTCAAAGGTTACTTCTGGCTCTACGCTCAGAAATCGCTCCTGGCAGACTCGGGGGACCATATGGGATGCCGGGATATGAACCACCATCCTTCTTCATGCAAGGCAAATGCCTTACCTCCATGCTATCTCTCTGGCTCCTTCAGCTCCTTTCTGATTATGTATGAGGAATGTAAACTCAAGTCCAATTGTCTAGCTCCAGCAGTGTCTATCACTGGTTAGCAAGGCCTAGCCTTCCCACTCCCCTTGGGCTCCTCTTCTATCAAGCTGAAATTACAATTGCTCTACCTTATAGGATATCTGGGAGAGTGAAAGAGTGAAATAAGCCATTACCTCTTTATTTCTCAGAAATTGGGACCAAACAGCACTTTTCTTCCACCTCGGCAACCCATTCTATCCTAGAATAATGCAGAGTCAGGAGTCAGCCACTGAGCACCACCAAAAAGGGGGCTAGAGTGATAAAACACTAGCAGGCTTGGGGAACCATATGAGATGCCGGGATTCGAACCACTATCCTTCTGCATGCAAGGCAAATGCCTTGCCACTATGCTATCTGCTTCCTAGAAATAATTTTTTTATGGTTTTTGGGTCACACTCGGCAGTGTTCAGGGGTTACTCCTGGCTCCATGCTCAGAAATTGCTCCTGGCAGGCACAGGGGACCATATGGGACACCGGGATTCGAACCCATGACCTTTTGCATGAAAGGCAAACGCCCTACCTCCATGCTATCTCCCAGACCCCTAGAAATAATTTTTGAAATAACCGGCAACATCCAACATTCAGTTGACATACTTAGAGCTACATCTTTGAATACATCAATTTTTTGTTTGTTTGTTTTTGTTTTGTTTTTGTGTTACACCTGGCTGTGCTTAGGGGTTGTTTACTCCTGGCTCTACTCTCAGAAATCACTCCTGGCAGATTCAGGAGAGATATGGGATGCTGGAATTTGAAACACCATCCTTCTGCATCCAAGGCAAACATCCTACCTCCATGCTATCTCTCTGGCCCCGCATAAATCAATTTTTATGTTTTGTTTTGTTTGCTACACCCTGAGGTGCTGAGAGCTTACTCCTGACTGCACTAGGGATCACTCCTGGCAGAGCTCCCAAGGCCACATGGGGTGCCGAGCCACATGCAAGGAAACTGAGCCCACTGTACTATTGCTCTGGCTCCATGCCAATTTTTCTTAATACATTCACAGAAATGAAATCACTGGTTCTTAAAGTCTACGCAGTGTTATATATTCAATGTGGGAACAGAGCACTAATTCAAAGGAGTGGATCACGTGCCTTACATGTGTGACCCACTGTAAAGTGGACCTAGGTAAAAGCTTCCACAGAACTTCTGCTTCCCAGTAACCTCTTCCTTTGAGATGTAAAAGCCCACTGGATACTTGTTTTTGTATCTGACTTGACCTTCCCTTCCTGCTGGAGGGTGAGTTGGTTTGAATAAAGAAAGAAGTGCTGTCTTTAGGCTCTAGAGAGAGCACATGGCAGAGAGAGCACATGGCAGCGAGAGCACACGGCAGAGAGAGGCCATGAGGGAAAAAGTTGTAAAATAAAAATACATGAGTTGGGAGATTGCCCCAGGCACCATGTCTTTAACCCCTTAGGCTGACAGGGCTGATGAAGCAGAGTAACAGCCAAGAAATAATACCAAACTGGTCAGGATAAGATTTATCAGTCAGTCTGTTTTTTGCCTCATGGCCTGCCTCTCTCTCTCTCTCTCTCTCTCTCTCTCTCTCTCTCTCTC
>PVKC010007728.1:0-29121 GCA_004027635.1 Crocidura indochinensis
AATAATTTTTAAATATGTTTTATTTAAACACCTTTATTACATACATGATTGTGTTTGGGTTTCAGTCATGTAAAGAACACCACCCATCACCAATGCAACGTTCCCATCACCATTGTCCCAAATCTCCCTCCTTCCCACTCAATCCCCGCCTGTACTTTAGACAGGCTCTCCATTTCCCTCATACATTCTCATTATTAGGACAGTTCAAAATATAGTTATTTCTCTAACTGAACTCATCATTCTTTGTGGTGAGCTTCATGAGGTGAGCTGGAACTTCCAGCTCTTTTCTCTTTTGTGTCTGAAAATTATTATTGCAAGAATGTCTTTCATTTTTCTTAAAACCCATAGATGAGTGAGACCATTCTGCATTTTTTCTATCTCTCTCTGACTTATTTCACTCAGCATAATAGATTCCATGTACATCCATGTATAGACATATTTCATGACTTCATCTCTCCTGACAGCTGCATAATATTCCATTGTGTATATGTACCACAGTTTCTTTAGCCATTCGTCTGTTGAAGGGCATCTTGGTTGTTTCCAGAGTCTTTCTATGGTAAATAGTGCTGCAATGAATATAGGAGTTCAAGGGAAACTTCTCCTGCTCTGCATGTCTGTCAACTAGAGCGTGACTGCTTTGCTTTGTTTCCCGGCTGCACACTCTTTCTAATCAATAAGCCCCACCACAACACACAGGAAAAACCACACTACAAGCGTGACAATGGTGAACCCTCGCAGGCAAGCTCCATGCACAGAAATGAAGATGAAGGCTCAGATGATCTAATAAATTCCAATCACTGGATTAACCTCTCGGACGAGGAACTTAAAATAGCAATATAGAAGATGTTTCAAGAAGTCAAAGAAAGCATAAATCGATCTGAAGAGAACACAAAGACAGAAATCAGAAAACTCTAAGCTGAATTAACAGATCTGAAAAATATGGTAGCTCAAATGAAAACCTCAATGGATAGCCTTGCCAGCAGGATATAATCAGCTGGGGAGAGAATCGGAGTACTAGAAGATGCGATGCAGAAAAACTCAACACAACAGAAGAAAGTAGAAAAGAGTCTTAAGACAAATGAACAGGCAATGGAAAAAGTACTCAAGGAATGCGAACAGATGAAAATAGAAATCTTTGATAAACTCAACAGAAACAGCATAAGAATCATTGGAGTCCCTAGACACAGAAAAAGCATTTGATAAGGTCCAACACCAATTCTTGATCAAAACTCTCAGCAAGATGGGAGTGGAGGGAACATTTCTCAATCTAGTTGAAGCCATCTACCACAAGCCAATGCAAATATTATCCTCAATGGAGAAAAACTAAAAGCCTTTCCTCTAAATTTTGGTACAAGACAAGGCTGTCCGATCTCACCACTCCTCTTCAACATAGTACTGGAAATTCTTGCTATAGTGATCAGGCAAGAAAAAGATATCAAGTGAATCCAGATAGGAAAGGAAGAAGTCAAACTCTCACTGTTTGCAGACGACATGATACTCTACTTAGAAAACCCAAAAAATTCTACCAAAAAGCTTCTAGAAACAATAGACTCATATAGCAGGGTGACAGGCTACATAATTAACACACAGAAATCAATGGCCTTTTTATACACCAATAATGATAGGGAAAAGAGGGAAGTCAAGAAGGTAGTCCCATTCACAATAGTACCACACAAACTCAAATATCTTGGAATCAACTTGACCAGAGACATGAAGGACTTATACAAAGAAAACTATAAAGCCCTGCTCCAAGAAATAAGAGAGGACACACAGAAATGGAAACACATACCCTGCTCATGGATTGGTAGGATTAACATAATTAAAATGGCAATACTCCCCAAAGCATTATACAGATTTAATGTGATATCCTTAAAAATACCCATGACATTCTTCAAAGAAGTGGAACAAATGCTTATGCTGTCTTCTGGAACAATAAACACCCTCGAATAGTTAAAGCACTCCTAGGGAAAAGGAAAAATGGAAGGCATTACTTCCCCCAACTTTAAACTGCACTACAAAGCAATAATTATCAAAACAGCATGGTATTGGAATAAAGGCAGACCCTCAGATCAGTGGAATAGGCTTGAGTTCTCAGACATTGTCCCCCAGACGTACAATTGCCTAATTCTTGACAAAGGAGCAAGAAATCCTAAGTGGACCAGGGAAAACCTCTTCAACAAGTGGTGCTGGCAGAACTGGTTAGCTACTTGCAAAAAAGTGAACATAGACTCCAGTTAACATCATGTACGAAGGTAAAATCCAAATGGATTAAAGACCTTAATATCAGACCTGATACCATAAGGTATATAGAACAACATGTCTGTAAAACACTCTATGACATTGAGACTAAAGGCATCTTTAAGGAGGGAACTGCACTTTCCAAAGAAGTGGAAGCAGAGATCAACAGATGGGAATACATAAAACTGTAAAGCTTCTGCACCTCAAAAGAAATAGTGCCCAAGATACAAGAGTCACCCACCGAGTGGGAAAAACTATTCACCCAACACCCATCAGACAAGGGGCTAATATTCAAAATATACAGGACACTGACAAAACTTTGGAAGAAAAAGACATCTAACCCCATCAAAAAATGGTGAGAGGAAATGAACACTTTTATAAAAAAGAAATACAAATGGCTAAAAGGCACATGAAAAAATGTTCCTCATCACTAGTCATCAGGGAGATGCAAATCAAAACAACGATGAGATACCACCTCACACCACAGAGATTGGCGCACATCATGAAGAATGAGAATAATCAGTGCTGGTGGGGATGTGGAGAGAAAGGAACTCTTATCCACTGCTAGTGGGAGTGCCGTCTAGTCCAACCTCTATGGGAAGCAATATGGAGATTCCTCCAAAATCTGGAAATTGAGCTCCCATTCGACCCAGCTATTCTTCTCCTAGGGATGTACCCGAAGAACACAAAAATTCAATACAAAACCCCTTCCTCACACCTATATTTATTGCAGCACTATTCACAATAGCCAGGCTCTGGAAACAACCATGAAGCCCTTCAACAGACGAATGGCTAGAGAAACTGTGGTAATATACACAATGGAATGTTATGCAGCTGTCAGGAGAGATGAAATCATGAGTTTTCCTATACATGGATGTACGTGGAATCTACCATACTGAGTGAAATAAGTCACAGGGAGAGAGAGAGACGCAGAATAGACTCACTCATCTATGGGTTTTAAAGAAAATAAAAGTCATTTTTGCAACAATCAACAGAGACAATGAGAGGAGGGCTGAAACTTCCAGTTCACTTCCTGAAGCTCACCACAAAGAGTGGTGAGTGCAGTTATAAAAATAACTACACAGAGAACTACCATAATCACGTAAATGAATGAGAGAACTGGAAAGGCTGTCTGGAGTACAGGTGTGGGTGGGGTTTGAGGGAGGGAGACTTAGGACATTGGTAGTGGGAATATTGCACTGGTGAAGGGGGTGTTTTTTACATGACTGAAACCTAATCACAATCATATATGTAATCAAAATGTTTAAATAAAGAAAAAAATTTAAAGAATTTAAGTGAAAGTATGAGTCAAAGAAGATTCCAGTGTTAGTTTACACAGTGCCTATGTTTGATTCTTTTAGTGAATATAAGGTAATCAATATTGTGAACAATAAAACAGGATCATATGGATTATTTGGAGATCTCCATTTTATTACTTGTCAGCAATACGTCTGTGTCAGCCATGCTGTCCAAAATGCATCTCCAGAATGTTTCCTGGACAAGCCCTTTATTCCTAATTGGTATCTCCAATGATTGTCCCACATTTTAGTTTCTATTTGCAAACTTCTTTTTTTATAGTTCAAAAACTGCAGCTCCTCAATATATATAGCTATGTATTTTAATGCCCTGTACCTTCTACCTTGCGCAGTCACCAAAATATAACTTCACAAGTGGCTATGTATACAATCTTATAAATAAATAAATTCTTCTTTATTTAAAAAAATCCCACTAACACTAAGGGGGGTGGCATTCTCCCAAGAATTTCTCTCCATGTTCTGACCCTACAAGATTGAGAAACCACAGAATGACAGATATAAAGACAGGGAAAGAACTGCCACAACACAAATGCCTGTGGTAGATCTAAAAGAAGTCTGAAAAAAAATCAATACTCTGAAAGGACTGTCTCTTCGCTAGATTGGGAGTGATCCCAAATGTTGTCCAGCTCCCTTGATGACTGAGAAATTTCTCCCTCAATCTCAATCTAGGGATGTTCCAGAGGAGAGGGAAAAAAACAAAAAACAGAAAAATTTAAATCAAGCACTTTGAGCTTGGTCAAGACTTATCAGGCACTCACCTTATGCCTTTCAGATTCTTGCAGGTCGGAGGAACTGGAACACCCAAACAATACTGCCCACTCTGCAGGTTGGGAGAACTCGAACCGCCTATCAACACTGCCCACTCCACAGGTCAGAGGACTTGCACTCCCTTTATTCTAGAGGAACTCAAACCATCTGGAATTATCTAGGACCTGGTCAGTTTTTTCCCAATAAACCTGCATCCTTAGAATTTTGGGTTCTCTACTGAAGAGCTTATTGACTTTAGGGACAAGTCCCCATTATATTAGGGTCCGTTGAAACCCACCGCCTCAAATAAAGACTCCAAATTCAACAGGAATGCAAACAGCAACACAGGTTTCTTAATTCTAGCGAGCTACAGTTTCTGAACAAAGACCAGAGAGCCCTGATTAAGAAAAAAAGAGGACTTTTATAGTTTAAAAAAAGGGAAGTAGGAGGGTGGGTACAGCATCTAGTAAAATAGTTACACAACTTTTCCAATATGTCATAGGATAGAGTCACTCATCTTGTTGAGGGTCTTGTAGTGGCCGGCACCTTGTATTTCTCATGGGGTTGAGTCACACATCTTGTGATGGTTTTGTGGCTGGCATATCCGATTCTTGTGGCTTCTTGTGTGCACTCAACAGGGGTTGCAATTCCTGGTATGGTGCTATGGGGAGTTCATCTTTGTTTAAAACAGCAAGGACAGGTTCTGCCATTAACATGCATAGCAAGAACACATAACAAAAGCAGCTTGCCACACTCTGTTATCCCAAGCTTCTCCTTCTTTGGCTTCATGAGCTTTCACCTTATTTTACTTAAAACAAAAATCATTGCAGGTTCTTTTGTATATTTACAATATGGTGGAGTCTTGAATACAATGGCTACTTGGTGCATAGCAGCTTGTTAAAAGATACTTTTTGCTTCACAGTTGTTTGACAAAATCTGAACTTCTATGTCATCTTTCCGAACTTTGTGACAGAGAAGATATACTTCATCTACTGCTCTGACACTTCCACAGTTCTTGTTTATACGACAAACTCTTAATTCTGTAGTATTAGGAGCACTATTGTCATAAATTGTGTTAGAAACAATAGGAGGTAGAGCAGTTGTCAAATTACCACACTTATCAGGAAGAAAACTTGAAAATATAATCTCAGTACTCTGAGAGCACTATCTTCAGTATCAAACAGCTGTGATTCAGGGACATTGAAAAAATTAATTCCTGCCATTATTCTGGAAATAATAGTTTCTTTAACTTATTTTTCTTTACACATCAAATATCCATATTCATCGAATATCCATATCCAACGGTCTGCGTTCTTGTCTAAATTTTGCCTCAAACTAGTCATCTTTGCAGTCTTTTTCTATTAAATAATGAGGATGCAGTGTATGTGTCATTTTTGTTACTAACGTGATTTTTATTTTCCCTTTTCCATAATAGATTTCTATCAGAATAGATGGATATGTTTGGTTGTTCTGTATTGTGATCCCTGGAAATGCTGCCTGTTGATCATCCTTCACATCCTGCTGCCTGCCAGAACTATCATCTTTATTGAGTATAGAGATCAGCTCATGGTGGAGCAGTAAATACACCCAGGTTTACAAGTAAGAAAATCTCTGTTTTGAGGTAAATCTAAGTTGTAAACAAACATACAAAAAACCAGGATGTTTTTTTGTTTTAGGTAAAATAAGGTGTAACCTAGCAGTACTCAGGAGATGATCCATATGTGGTGTTAGAGAACAAATCTAAGTCAAAGTAATCTCCCTTTAATATCTCTCAGTCCCAATACATACTTATTTAAATAAATCTGTCTCTTAATATAAAACTAAATATATAAAATATATTTATTATTATTCTATCATTTAATAATAATATTAAATCATAATAATGACTACTAGTTAAATTAGTAATAATAAATACTACATATTAAATATTACTTCATCACTTAATAATAAATAATGAAAATGATTTACCTAAATAATATAGGAACAAAATCTTTACATAGTCTCACTCATCTATGGGTTTTAAGAAAAATTAAATACATCATTTTAATAATGGTTACAGATAATAAAGATGAGGGCTGGAAGGGCAGGCTCACTATATGAAGCTCAACACAAGGAGTGGTGAGTGCAGGTAGGGAAATTACACTAACAACTATCATGCCAATCTTAATGAGTAATAGAACAAGAATGCCTGCCTCAAATACAGGCAGGGGTGGGGAAAGAGAGGGCATTGGTGCTGAGAATATTGCACAGATAAAGGTGGGATGTTCTGTTTATGATTGATGGATGACCAACTGCACTCATGTTTGTAATCATGGTATTTAAATAAAGAGTTTATATTAAAAATTAAAAACAAAAGAACTAAAAGTATACAATAACCAAAACTGAAAAAAATTATTAAATGTACTCAGTAGCAGTAATATGGTCAGTGCAATTTAATAGAATTATTTACATTTCAAATGCTTTTCTACAGATAAATGGATGTAATTCCAGTAAAGAAAAGTTTTATATGTCATAAAAAACTTTACATATACATAAATATATCAAATCTTATATTTTGGATTGATAGTTTCTATTAAATTTTGTTCCTTACCTTCTTTTTTTCTCTTTTCCTTTTTTTGATGGTTTAATGTATGATCCCTATCTAAAATTATTGAGATTACATCAAATAAAAGGAATAATCTACAATCATATTAGTTGTGCTTTATTAATATTACTAATTCTTACTTTCTCAGTGTCACAATAAGAGCATTCCTTTGAAACTTTCTTAACTGTCAAATGTTCCTAGCAGGAAAAGATAGTTACCTAGGAACTTAATGAAAAAACATTAATTACCTTAGAAGCATGAAGGTCAGAATTTGGTTTAGCTTGATAATATTTTAATCAGTACTTTATTTTTTGGTTTTTGGGTCACACCCGGCAGCTCTCAGATGATCCTGGCTCTGTGCTCAGAAATTGCTCCTGGCAGGCTCGGGGGACCATATGGGATGTCGGGATTAGAACCACTGTCCTTCTGCATGCCAGGCAAATGCCTTACCTCCATACTATCTCTCTGGCCCCTTTATCAGTACTTTTACTGCTCAAATCTGTATCACACTCAAGGGACTTATCTGCAAGTTAAGTCCAAAAAGAGATTTTAAAATACTAGGTTTTTGAATAGAAAATTCTCATATTAATTAATGTTGCACTGGTGAAGGTGGGTGTTCTGTTTATTACTAAAACCCAATTACAAACATGTTTGTAATCATGGTGCTTAAATAAAGATTTCTTTATGAAAATTAGCAAAAATAAAATGAAAAACAAGTAAAGTTAAAAACAACAAACCTACCAGTATTTCAGTTAGAACAATGAACCCAATTTTAGTGGAGCATAGTTTTAGGACTCAAAGGGATTCTGGCATAAGATCAACTCCTGGGGCTGGTGCGGTGGTGCAAAGGGTGCCTGCACTAGCCTAGGATGGACTGTGGTTTGATCCCCTGACATCCTATATGGTCCCCCAAGCCAGGAGCAATTTCTGAGCACATAGCCAGGAATAACCCCTGAGCATCACCAGATGTGCCCTGTCCCCCAAAGATGACCAACTCCCAGCTCTAGGCATACTAAATTGTCAATCCCATAGTCTTTCTCTGTGGTTCCAGTAAAAGCCCTTCACAATTATGGCTTTGCTGTCTGGTTTCTGTAGTTAAAGATCCTGGTTTCTCTAAGGTATGTGGTTTTTGACCCTAAAAGAGAATTGAAATCTCAGAACAACTTTAAAAAGGGAATTATTAAGAAAAGAAAATACAATCTCAGTGAGAAAATTTAAATAAATATATACATCAGTATAAAATCTAAAATCTACAATAATAGAAATTCAAGTAACAAACGTTTTATGGAAAATTTCTTTCACCACTCCAAGTTCAGTGATCTCACAACCTCTTAGACCATGATTTCATGATAATTACTTGCTCCAATCATTATTCATATGTTCCTATACTATTGGTGTGTACAGATATATTTAAATCTTTCTGGTGTTTTGAAATTAAACTTGGGTTATTTAATCCTTCCTTGATTGTGCACACTAACTATTCTACCTTTTCGAAATTTGTTGGAGAAATTTTATTTTTCAGAAATTATTCTTAGATTTTATAAGGCTTTTTATAAGCAGATTTTATCTGCTGCATAAATACAACAGAAACTGTTGAACAGAAGGTAAAAGAAAATTGAAGTCTGGAATTATTCATGAACATTGCAATCCAAAATTTACAATCATGGCTCATGTTGAATCTGTTGAAAATTCCTCTAGATATTTTATGCTTTCATGCATACAATTGTGTCATATTAATGTTTGTATTTTCAATAGTTAAATCATTTTCTAAAAGAGAGAAGTTATTTGATAATTTTGAAGTTCTAAAAGTTTGACCTTCTTACATTTCATTGCTTATTAAGTAATTAATTAATTAAAGTTCATCTTCTATTAAAATGGAAAATTGTCTTAATTTATTCATGAATAAAAACTCCAAATGCTTTGCAAAAGGACTTGATGGATAGCACAGCAATTAGGGTACTTCATTTGCATATAGCAAACCTGGTTTGATCCCAGCATTTCATATAATCTCCTGGACACTATCAATCCCTGGATTCTTTTTTTTTTTTTTTTTTTTTTGGTTTTTGGGTCACACCCGGCAGTGCTCAGGGGTTACTCCTGGCTCCATGCTCAAAAATTGCTCCTGGCAGGCACGAATCCCTGGATTCTTATGTGTGGAGCCAATAGTAACCTTTGAGCATCACTACATGTCGATTAAAAACAAAAATTCAAAATAAATGCTTTCTCAAAAATAAATGATAAAGAACAAAATATCTGCTTTCAGTATTTACAAAGTTAAAATTTTACTCACACATCTATTTTTCATAGGATAATGAAAGAACTAAACTAAACAAAATGAAACCGAAACAGGATACAGACACAGACACTGATACAAAGTGTGGATAACGTTCTCCAAACTACTTGAAATATGGGAAAATGGTGTTGAACAATATGAACACAATTCATCATTGTCGAAAAGTGCTTGTGTGTTTTTTTTCTGGAAAATTCAAAGCAGAATTAAGTATAATGTCACTGCATTATCTGCAGGCAAATATATTAGCAAGTGGCAGAGTACCAGAATAAAACTACCTTCTACAAGTCTGGAAAATTAAAGCACCATAATGTATAAAGTATTTATAGCTGAGTTTTAAACATACAATATCCCAGTGCCAGCCTCAGCACCATTGTCAATTAACCTCAGCCAATAATTCCAGGTTCCTCCAATCACTCTCCCTGATTCCCGGAGTCTAACATTTTGAAAAGCACCTTTATAGGTTTGGTTGATAAAGTTTGGGTCTCATAATTTCAGTGCTCTTGATTCTGTTTGGATATTTAGCTATATATAGCTAAATTTTTCTAACATAACCAATACAGCAGAAATCACTTGATGCCAGCACTCCCCATATTTGTCATCAGTCTTTTCCCCCCTCCCTTCCACTCAAATTCTTTCAGTTTTCCTCTCTGAAATCTAGGCCAAGAGTGAACAAGGCATTCTCCCTGTGTTCTCACTGGAAGTTATTCTAAATATCAAGCACACTGTTGGATATCTTTGCCTATCCTTATAGCAGTTGAACATTTTCCTAATGCAAACATTTTATAAATCACTTTAGGAGTTTTGTATGAAATGCAGAAATTACAAAAGCAATTAGAAGTCCTTATTTGGAAGCAAAGTAAGACAAATTGTGGCAACTTAAGTTTGAATTCATTTATGAATAATTAACCATCTCTCTTACAAACATAAATACTTTTCCTAAAGATAAATGACAGCATATTTTTTTCAATGTATTTTATATTGATTTGCATTTGAAACTGCTCAACAGTTAATTGATGCTTTTAAAGGATATGTATTGTTTATGAATTGTAAATTGATGGATAATATAAACACACATATAATAATACATTTACTATAACATAATATAACACACATTCATAAACATATGTATATTTTAGGATAATTGAAAAACTATCCATGAATTACCACTAAAACATTAATGTTCCTTTACCAAATGTTAATATCTAAATGTATTTTATTTGAACTATATTTTTGAGTCATTTTCTTAAACTTTATGTAGCAAGCATTGTAATATAAAAGTATTGAAGCCATGCGAAGAGAAAATTTAATTTTCATTATTGTGTAGAAAACATGAGTTGCCTCATTCTACCAAAGAGAGTTGATAGAAAATCTTGCTCTATGGGGCTGGAGAGAGAGCATAGCAGGTAGGATGTTTCCCTTGCATACAGTTGACCCGTTCATTCCGTTATATGAACCTATGTAACAGACTAACAAAGGTCCTTTTCCCAACTTCCTGTTTAACTAACCACATTTTTGGTATGTAAAACCACACCTGGTCTAAAGGGCCTTCCCCACCCTAGTGCATGGGCTTCTAGATATTAAACACAAAGTGCTGGTTTGGGGAGAAAAAATACATGGAATAGGAGAACAGAAAGCACAGGTCACACAGGAGTACAGGTCATGTAGAGTTTGGCAAAGAAAGCAGATGGCAGAGAGACTCATGGGAGATAAAATCTATGAGGAATAAAGGGAGTTGACTCCAATTAATATTTTCTAACTATTCTGACTGCTGTGTATTATTTTTCCTCCACTACTATGCTAGATCAGACCTACTTATCTGAGGGTTAGAAACACGGTGCCTGGGGCTGCCTCACTCAACAGAGGACTTTATATTTTATATTTTTATTTTATATATCCCTGACATCCCTTTGGTCCCCCATGAGCTCCTGGAGTAGCACCCAAAACAAAAAATAAGAAAATAAATTCTTGCTTCTTGACTCCAGGATCTTAATATTTATGTCAAAATGTGCTTGAGCAGATTTTTTAAGTTAATTATCTACAACAGATTCCAATACTATGCTAGACTTGACATGAAAAAAAAAAAAACCTGATTCAGGGAAAATGACTGAATACGAAGAAATGATCAGTTTCCAAGAAGAAATGTAGGTAAATATATTAACCTTTGCTCTCTAGTGGTAGACTCACATGTTTTTCTCCTCAGTCTTTATAGTTTCTACACCTCTGTGGTTCCTTATATACATAGTAATCCCTTCGTGGATCTATTCACTCAAAAAAGTTGAAAAATTCTAAATGCTAAAAGATGACTGAAAGAGTGTTTATGTATACATCTACTACATAAATCAAAAACTTATGATGTTGTTATGGTCCATGTAAGCCCACTGCCTCAAATAAAGATCACAAATCTTCAGAGAATGAAAAGCAAAAGAATCATTTAATTTTTAGTTTTTATTTTGACCAAAGTGGATTACAAAATTTCACAGTAATATTTTAGGTACATAGCAACATTGAATCAGGGACATTCCCACCACCAATGTGGTCCTCCCTCCTCCCTTGTTCCCAGCATGCATCCAATATTCCTCTCCTTTGCCCCCCAGACTGTTATATAACTGGTCCCTTCTGTGTCTAGCCTGTGTAGATTGGGTGTCGATTCTGTTGCCATTGGCTTTGGATTTGGTGTTTAAGTCTGATCATTTTTTAAATTTCTACTTAATGTTCATACGAATGTTTGGTCTTGGTACCTTCCATTATTTCCCCCTCAATTTGTGAGACAGAACAAGATGGTTCAAGTTATGTGATTCTGTTTGAAGGAAAGGAAAAAAAATAAAAGGGACCAAACAATCAAACAAGCAAAAACTGGTAGGAGACCTTCTAGAAGCTATAAATATCAATTTAAGAGAAGAAAGGGAAAAGGAAGAAAAACAATAACAATAAAAATAAAAATAAAACAAAAAAATCAAAAACACCACAGCAATAAAGACAACTACACAATAACCACGGTCTTGAAATAAAAACAAAACAACAGCAACAACAACAAAAAAGCACACACACAGACACAAACAAGGAGGGAAAAATAACAACAAACAATAACAATAACAAAACCAAAAGAAATTAATGTGTGCTTCTATTTCTTTTTTTTTTCTTGAATAGGCACAGTAAATACTGGGAAGATTAGAAAGGGAATTCCCTTGGCCTAAGAGATACAGGGTTTCTTCACTCTTCAAGTATACTGTCATGGAAATAACTACAGGCTTCGTACATGTTCTTTTACTTTCCCCTTGGTCCTTTTGTGGTGTTTTGAAAATTTCCACTCCAGCATGGATGATAAATCATGCCTCAGTAGCTAGAGATCTTAGTATTTGCACAGGTCAAAGGATGGAGCCTAGGATGAAGTCTTTCTTTACGGTTCTAGGAGTTCTGATCCATCACTGTTGTCTTAATCAATCTTCTGTAGTTGATGGTCTTTGTTTTTGCCCCAATCCTAGGACGAAACATAAGATAGAGTTTTTCATTAGTTTCCTGATGATTTACTCAGTTGTAGTTGTCTCAGTCTCTGTAGAGATCTTGCTTGTTTTACAAATCATAGGCCAAAACCTAGACTACAGTTTTTTTTTAATTGGTCCCAGGATAACTTCTTCCCAGTCATGTTTTTCACAATCAGTCTTCTGAAGATAGTAAGCGTGGCTTTTATAAAAAAATCAAAGGATGACATGTCTTCTGATTTCATTTTATCACTAAGAGGTGAGGTAAGACAACCTGCTCTTAAACCAAGTTGTTGCCATTTCCTCATTGTCAGGATGTTTTTTCAAAAGTGGCACATGTTAGTGTCAGAGCAGTATTAAGAATATACCAGAGGGAGATTAGTTCCTGGAGCTGTTGCGGAGAACTGTGTTGATTCTGTATCTGGTATCTAGGTTCAGGCTTGGATGGTCACTGTCTAATCACCTGAAATCTAAATTGGGTCCATATGACATATGTTCAAGGTGGGAGGTGCCCCTGTATTATAAAGTGTATTAGTTGTTAGTCTTACTAGATAAGAGCTTGTTTCTATATGTATGATTTCCCCATCTTTAATATGCCGTTGCAAGAAGAAATGGTGCTATATTCTGTTGCTGGTGCATTTGGGGGTGAGTGTCAGTCTCTATCATCTCTGTGCCCTGGCTTTGACTTGAGCTATTATCCAGGCAAGACTTTTTCTTATAGGTTTTTTTTATTAAGCAGAACTAAAACAGGTGAAGTTAAGGAAGAGAAGAAAACAGAAACAAGACAAATATATATATATATATATATATATATATATACATATGTAATATACATACTCACATATATAAAGGAAAAATAAATAAAAATAAGTTCAAAAAATATTAAGGGAACAAAGTGATGCAGGAGAATACCTTACATTTGGGGATAAACAGGTTAATAGGTAGTATTATATAGATCTTAAACTTATAAGGGAAATGTAGGCTTTCCCATTTTATTTTCTTTTTTAATTTTTGTTTGTTTGTTTTTGGGTCATACCCGGCAGCGCTCAGGGGTTATTTGTAGCTCCAGGCTCGAAATTGCTCCTGGCAGGCTTGGGGGACCATATGGGATGCCGGGATTTGAACCAATGACCTTCTGCATGAAAGGCAAACACCTTACCTCCATGCTATCTCTCCAGCCAAGGCTTCCCGGTGGTTATTTTTTATTTTAGATATTCTTGTGGGGGTGGGATCCAGGGCACATTTTCATCACAAAACCTGATCTTGTTGAGATAGAGAAATTATTTGCAGTAGAAAGGGCTCAGCTAGAGTTCTTGCATTGGGGATCCTTCTGGAGCTGACTCCGGTATCAAACAACTGTCCACATTTGGTTGGGGTGAGAAAGAGGGCCACAGAGTATGAGTCAGCAGGGATGTTGGTTGTAGTCTTGCAAGGGGATGAGATGTGGGGATGAGTGAGTGTCCTTGGCTTGGGAGCTGATTGGTGGCTTATTGGGGCAAGAGATTGGTCTTGATGTCTATTGGATTAAGAACTGAGGCTAAAGAACATTATTAAGGCAGAATATCAGATTGGAAATGTGGGGGTGAAGGGACAGTAGGATTTCTGAAGGGCTTAGGAGAGATAGTATATAGGAATTGCTATATAAACTATAGGCATGGCTTGTCTACAATTTAGGTTCGGCTCTCATAGATGAGTCCTTTCTCTATACATTTTAGGCCCACATAAAAACATACAAAAGTGATCTATTCTTAAGATGTTGTTAGAAGTCTGACCCTAAGGGGATGGGACTGAGCTTTTAAGGACTGGTTGAATAAGATAAACAATTAGCTTAGGTATAGCTTAAGAAAAAGAGGAATGAAGAGCAAAAGATAAGAGAGAAGAACAGAAAAATAGTTAAATATAATAAAATTACTTCAAAAATTTAATAAATCAACTAAGAGATTGGGTCTATGCATCAGAGTTGGGAGGTTTTCCCAATTTCTATGCATTTTGTCAGTGGGGTTGGGCCTTTCTAAATGAAGATTTCAGAGATAGAAAATGACTGGAGCAATTTAGAATGCATATAGGTTTTATATCTCGAGTACTAAACAATGTGTTAATGAGGCAGACCTGTGTAGGTGGCTACCCTATGTAGTATTGTCCGCTTCATCTTATGTATCAAAGTTCCTATCCTAAAGAGAAAGTAACAGTGTGGGTTTTATTTGACATAGATTGAATTAATGAGGAGGATTAAGAAGAGGTAGAAGAAGAAATGGGAGAAAGAAGTAGTAAGAAGAGAGAATAAAAGAGAGAGAACGGAAATGTTAATTTGTCCGAACGTGTTCAATGAGTAGGTCCTGTAATATAAGTCTGTGGTCTGAAGTTGACTGTTTCAATGATCTGGATGGTCATATGCTTCAGGTCCTACTAAAGGTGATAAACCAGAAAGAAGATATATTGGAGTGTTCCATCAAGACATTTTCATAATGCAAACTGAATATGGTATCTAGTATGACTGAGCACCAAGGTGTCTAATTAGGGTGCCCACACTTTGTATCCACGAACCCCTGTGGATAGAGAAGCTGAGAGGTTATTTTAAATCTAGTAAGATAAAAACATTAAAACACATTGTTATGAAACTCCTCCGCTGGAGTCTTTGGCTTCCAATCATATTCTTCACGTGTATAAGATCCCCAAGACATTATTATAGACCTTTGTAGTAAAAGGCTGATTACATAACTGTTCACTATAAGCCGTTGTTTCCCTTGTCCCTGGTTTTTTTTATGGTATGATGGATAGTCAAGGCTTTCTGTTGTTCTTCTTCCACTTGTTTTGAACACTACTCCCCAGTAAATGTTGACAACTGCAGTGCTTGGAGTTTCTACCCTATTAGACCATTGTATTTGTTCATGGAATATTACATGTATGTATGGTGTATATTCTAAGTAAAAGTGTTATCATTGTGTATTTATCCTTCATCTCTGGCTTACTTCAACAAAAGAAATCTTATTGAACTAGCTAGCTAGGGTTTCTGAACAAAGACCAGCGAGCTCCAATCAAGAAAAACGGAGAACTTTTATAGTTCAGAAGGGGGAGTAGGAGGGGTAACAGCATCTAATACCAATGTGTTATAGTGTTGAGCCACTCATCTTATTGAAGGTCTTGTGGTGGTCAGCACTTCCTGTCCCTTAAAGCATCCTGTGTAAACTCAATGGGGGTTGCAATCCATTGATGAGGGGGGTGTGGGGATTTAATCTTTGTTTAAAATAGCAAGGACAGGTTCTTTTACCATGCATAGCAAAAGCACATAACAAAAGCTGTTTGTCATACTCTGTTTTTTCAAGTTATCCTTTTTAGGCTTCACACTTCCCCTGTTTTTGGTTTATACTGAGGAATCTTCCTCAGGTACTACTTGATATTGTTACTTAAAACTAATATTTGCACAGTAGTTATGTGGTGCTTGACATAGGCCCTTATTCAGGGCTCAGGGGTGGTTGTTAAGGGAGCCTTTTCCCAAGCTCACTTAACCCCTACTTCCTTATTACTGGGGGCACTAATTTTGGTTTTATATTTGATTTAAGTTTTTCTGCCTTACAAGGGTCTAGGGGTCTCAAACTTGCGTCCCACCGGCCATTTGCGGCCCTCTGTACAACATTTTGTGGCCCTGCTCTAAAGGAATCTTTTTTGTTTTGTTTTGTTTTAGTTGTTTGGGTCACACCTCCCAATATTCAAGACTTACTACTGGCTTTGCACTCAAGGATCACCCTGACTTTGCCTCCTGTGGCCCCCAGGTAAATTGAGTTTGAGACCCCTGGTAGCTTAGGAGTTCTAATTTAAACAAACACTTATGGCAGACTGTCAGCTCAGTGAGTGATGATCAGTCATTTTTAGATCTAGGGGATATGTGTCATTTTGCTGTCTACTGCTATTTATCTGGGTTTATTTTTTCCACCTTAAACCTTCCAAACCTAGCAGGTAATTTCCTTAAGCTAGCAGAATACAGAAGCCAAACAATGCCATCTCTAAGTGAAGACACACAATATTGTTTAGGAGAGGAGTCCCCAGGGTGACATTTTGACCCACAAATCTTTCATTCACAATTGGGGTACAGTCCACAAATAAATTAGATGTTCATTCTTGCCAGCAGTTCAGAAACTACCGCTGTTATCTGGTACATCAGGATAATCTTCATTTTGCCCTGGCCTTGGAAGTTGAGTCAGATGAATGTGCAGGGGGTTATTATAATTCTGCACTGTGGGGGGAGATTGAACCCCTTGCTGGTGGTGTTAGAGTCTAACAGTAATTTCCAAAAGGAAATATCAAACTGTATTCCTCTCTCCTCCTCTTAGAGGAGACCCCAGCAACAAATCCCCCACAAATAATCCACTCCAGACACAGAATTTAGGGGACCAAAGGTTTGGCCACAAAAGATTTTTTTCAAACTCACGTCTGTCCAATCCGCCTTCCAATCCAGCCGAGAGTTCTGGGGGAAAAAAAAAAACTATAGCTCCCCCTCAAGCTTTTTATTATCATTCCTTAATCGCCTGGATCTTCCAGGTGGGGCGACAGGCAAAAACAGCATCATAAAAATTACACAACACTGCACCAGGAGTAGAGGAGTAAGTATGATGATGTATATTTCAGAAAACCTTCATCTTTGAGAGAATTTATTAACACAACAATGTGTAACATGCATGACCCTTCTCTTTATAAAATTAAATTATTTGAGCAAAAACTTTTTTTCTAGAATGTGATTACATTATCTTCCTACTGGCAAGCAATTGATAATAAAGTTTTTCTCCATTTCTAATCTGTTTTTTTTTCACCCATTGCTTGCTTGAAGTGGAATTGAATTTCAAGGTTATATTTAGAGTGGATAAATTGAAAGATAAATCTTTGCCATGTCTAACATTGTCCTTGATAATTTTGTACAAGTAATTATCTTCAGCAAAATATACATAATTTCACTAAAGTGTTAGTGAAATTTATAGTGAAATTTACTTTTCAGTCATATTTTAAAGTCAACTCCTTATGGGGCTGTGTGGTGGTGCAAGGGATAAGGTATCTGTCCTGCCCATGCTAGCATAGGACAGACTGCGGTTTGAACTTCAAGCATTCCATATGGTCCCCCAAACCAAGGGCGATTTCTGAGTGCATATAGAGGAGTATCCCCTGAGTGTCACTGGGTGTGACCCCCCAAAAAAAACAAAAAGAAAAATAAAGTCATCTCTTATTACTGTGCATTTTAAACTCTGAAAGATAATTTGCAATTCTGTCACTCCTTTTGTCTTTTTTTAAAATGTACTTGAATGGGGCAAGAGCAATAGCACAGCAGTGGGCTATTTGTCTTGCACACAGCTGACCCAGGATGGACCTGGGTTCTATCTCAGGCATCCCATATGGTCCCGCAAGTCAAGAGCAATTTCTGAGCTCATAGCCAGGAGTAACTCCTGGGCATCACCAGATATGACCCCAAAAACAAAATAAAAAATGTATTTCAAGTTTATCAAGATTTGGCTGTGTTCTATGGTAGACTATTTTTGAAAAAAATAGAAAAAAGGAAAAGTGCTACAAAATAATGGGAATATAGTGATAAAGGATAATATAAATGAAGAATAGAGAAAATTTTGCTTTCTTTAAGATAGCAAAGAGCAATCTATATATGTACAATGAAAATAAACATGAAACATAGTACAATATTTTTATAAATAATAACAACTAATTTTATTATATTCAAATCAATGTAAAATTTAGAAAATATTGATTAAAAACATCTCATTACAGCCCATATCTCACAGGAAAGAGGTTAAAGTCTCATATGTACTTTTGTGCTGAAATCTAAATAACAGAGGTCATGGCTTCATCTACTACCATTTAGTGAAAGTAACTTCAAATAGCTGCTAAAGGTTATTAAGAGAAAATTAGTATTTTTTGTTTGTTTGTTCTTTTGCTTTTTGGGCCACGCCTGGTAATTCTCAGGGATTACTCCTGGCTATTCACTCAGAAATTGCTCCTGGCTTGGGAAACCATATGGGTCACTCAGGGATCGAACCTGGTCCATCTTAAGTTAGTGTGTGCATGCAAACGCCTTACCACTTGTGCCACTGCTCTGGTCCCATAATTTGTTTTTTTTTTTACAAAATCATAACAAGGTTGGTTATCTTTGTAACTTTGGTCTATAGACTGTCCTCTTACCAGTTGCTGGGCAATATGATTAGTGTCAGTCTGAGATTTGTATTAGTGTCACCTAAGATTTGTAGGCTCCTGCTTTCTAATTAGAACTTTAAATCACTTTTTAAGAGATCTCTGACAGGTGCTGAGTACTCTTAGTTAATTCATGTTTTGGGAAATAATAAAACACATTAAGTACATTGCTGCTGCATGTAGCTGTCTTTGCTTACTTTAAATTGTTTTTAATAGGTAATAAAAGCATATTTGATTCAATACTGATGTTTTAAATTATAGGTGTGCTTTATTTGCATATCCAATGATGCTACACCTTATTGAAAGCATTTCATATTATGGCAATGCTGGTGAAAAATCTCACTTCCTAAGTAAGTGGAGTTCAATCTTAGACACACTGTTAAATTTTTATACTTGAATCATTCTGTATACTCATTAACTTTGATTTATTTAGTTATATTTGTTTTGGGGTCACATCGGGTGGCACTCAGGAGTTACTCCTGGCTCTGTGCTCAGGGGATCATAAGGAATGCTGAGCTTCAACTGGGTCCGTCCTGTGTTGGCAGCATATAAAGCAAATGCCTTGCCGCTGTGCTATCCCTCTGGCCCTGAATGTACTGACTATTGGTAACAATTCACCTTAGATAAGAGAAAAATGAAAGTTTTAACAGCGTGAGCACTAATATGGAGTAAACATCAATCTTGTTTCATTTCCTTAATTCATTAAGACAACCTTTTTTGGGGGGTTTTGGGCCACACCTAGTGACACTCAGTCACCCAATGTGCATGAGATTTTTTATTTTGTTTCTAGAATTTTTTAAAAAGCCTTTGCTCTGAGTACATGTATAAATTTATGTGTGAGTGTGAAGAAATGAGTTCAAGAGGCATCCCAATATTCAACCAAATTGGTAATGATTTAACATAATTAATTCACATAGGACAGTAAACGTGAAAGTTAAAGATAAATATATTAAATAACTGGGATTATAAGTATCACAGAGAATTGTGAAAGGACTTTGAGCCATTTTGGGGGGAGGGGCTAGGCACACCCAGTGGTACAGAGTCATTTCTGGACAGCTCAGGGGACCATATGGGAATGTGGGATCAAACCCAGTTTGGCTACGTTCCTGGCAAAGGTCCTACCCACTGTATTATCCCTCCAGCTCTATGTCATCTCTTCTTACCTGATAATAAACTATAACAAACTGTGAAGATACAAAACTGCTTAAAAGAGTCATGGAATATATGGCAGATATGGCTCTAATTGGGGATAAGTTGGACTTGTTATAATAAACAGAATTTGTGTGTGTGTGTGTGTGTGTGTGTATCAAAAGTGTTATGTAAGCATTCCTTAGTAATAGAAAAAAGTGGGTAAAAGCAAATGATGTTTTGTTTATAGAAAAATAGTGTCATAAAGAGATTACTATCTCAGAAGGAAAAGGTACTCTAGCAACAAAATAGCTTTAGTTATACCGAGTGTCTAGGGGGCTTCTGCTCTACTAAATATATAAAAGAGTGGAGAAACAGTTTTAGAAATCTGATA
The DNA here is from genome assembly GCA_004027635.1 of Crocidura indochinensis. Lineage (NCBI taxonomy): Eukaryota > Metazoa > Chordata > Mammalia > Eulipotyphla > Soricidae > Crocidura > Crocidura indochinensis. The sequence goes on from PVKC010007728.1 coordinate 20,363, forward strand.
TATCATGTTTAATTATTTGAATTAATGCACACATATTATTAACACCACAAATTTCATGCTTACATATCAGAATATGTATATAGTTTTAGTTCCTTAAATGTAAGAAGACAAAATATTATTCTACCGTGTGGTCACAGGGAGGCATGAGAACATTTGACCATTGTAAAAGGAAACAGAAAAAGCAAGGAAATAGAGGATTGCAGTAGGATTAGGCGTTGATTATCAAACTGCTATTATCTCTAAGCCATATAAAATCCATTGCCTCTTATGAATGCTAAAGATTCCTCCTTTTTTACATTTGCATTGTATTCTAACTTTTTCCTTTATTAATCTTTATTTAAACACCTTGATTACAAATATAATTGTAGTTGGGTTTCATTCATGTAAAGAACACCCCCCTTCACCAGTGCAACTTTCCCATCATCGATATCCCAAATTTCCTTCCTTCCACCCCACTCCCAACTGTACTCTAGACAGGATTTCTACTTTTGTCATTCAATCTCATTGTTATGATAGTCCTCAGTGTAGTTATTTCTCTAACTGCACTCACCACTCATTGTGGTGAGCTTCATGTCTTGAACTGGACCTTCCAGCCCTTCTCTCTTTGTCTCTAAGGATTATTGCAAAAATGTCTTCTATTTTTCTTAAAACCCATAGATGACAGAGACTATTCTGCATCTATCTCTCTTCGTCTGACTTATTTCACTCAGCATAATAGATTCCTTGTACTTCCATGTATAGGAAAATTTCATGACTTCATCTCTCCTGACTGCTTCATAATATTCCATTGTGTATATGTACCACAATTCCTTTAGCCATTCATCTGTTGAAGCACATCTTGGCTGTTTCTAGTCTGGCTATTGGAAATTGCAAGGCAATGAATATTGGTGTGAGGAAGGGATTTTTGTATTGTATTTTTGTGTTCCTAGGGTATATCCCTAGGAGTGGTATAGCTAAATCATATGAATCATTTACAGGTTTTGGAAGAATCTCCATATAGTTTTACATAAAGGTTGGACTAGATGGCATTACCACCAGCAGTGGATAGAGTTCCTCTCTCCACATATCCCCACCAGCAGTGCTTATTGCTATTCTTTTTGATGGGTGCCAATCTCTGTGGCATGAGATGGTATCTCATAGTTGTTTTGATTTGCATCTCACTGATGATTAGTGATGTGGGGCATTTTTTCATGTGTCTTCTGGCCATTTCTACTTCTTCTTTGTCAAAGTATCTGTTCAATTCTTCTCCCCATTTTTTGATGAGATGTCATGGGAACAACTACAGGCTCCCTACATACTCTTTTTCACAACCCTAGGTCTTTCTATGGTGCAGGAAACTTTTCACTCAGTCATGGATGATAGAATCAGGACTTTGTAACTAGTGGTCTTGGTATTTGCAAAGGTCATAGGATGAAGTCTAGGATAGTCTTAATTTATGGTTCTAGAAGTTCTGTTCCATTCCTGTTTGTTTTCTTTTAAGGTCTTCATTTAAACACCTTGATTACAAACATGATTGTGGTTGGGTTTCAGTCATGTAAAGAACACCCCCTTCACCAGTGCTACATTCCCATCACCAATGTTCCAAATCTCCCTTCTACCTAGACCATCCCTGCCTGTACTCTAGACAGGCTTTCTACTTCCCTAATTAATTCACATTGTTATGATAGTTCTCAATGTAGTTATTTCTCTAACTGCACTCATCACTCTGTTGAGTTTCATGTAGTGAGCTGGAACTTCCAGCCCTCCTCTCGTTTGTCTCTGAAAATTATTGCAAGAATGTCTTTTATTTTTATTAAAACCCATAGATGTGTGAGACTATTATGTGTCTATCTCTCTCCTTCTGACTCATCCCTGTTGTTTTAATCAGTCTTCTGTAATTGGTTTTCTTGGTTTTTGCACTGATCCTTGAATAAAATCTGGGATAGAGTCATTATGTTTCCAGAAGTTCTTCTCAGTTACAGTTGTCACAGTCAGACCTCTGGGATTAGAGGTCTTGGTTATTGTACAGATTTGTATGCCAAAGCCTAAGCTAGGGACATTTTAAAATAGGTTCTGGCATAAGTTCTGCCTAGTCTTGGTGGTCAAAGTCAGTCTTCTATAGTTAGCTATCTTGGTTTTGCACAGGTCAAAGGATGACATGTCTTCTGATTTCATCTTATTGTCAGGTGGTGAGATAAGACAGCATGTTTTTAGATCAAATTGTTGCCATTTTCTCATTGTCAGGATGTCATATCAAAACTGGTGCATGATGGTGCCAGAGCAGTATTGAATTTTCCAGGGGAAGTGTGGCTCCTGGTGTTGTTGCAGAGAACTGTGTTTGTTCTATCTGAAATCTAGGGTTCTGGATTGGATGATCACTGTCTGATAACATGGAGTTTAAGTTGGCTCCACATGACATATGTTTAGGGTGGGAGACCACCCTCCATAATGTAAAATGTATGTGTTCTTATCCCTAGTAGTTAAGAGATGGTTTATTTACATAAAATTTCCCCTTTTTGAGTATGCCTTTGCAAAAAGAAATGGTACTATATTAAAATCCTGGTGCATTTCGAGGTGGGAATGTCAGGCTACACCATCTCTGTACACTGTCTTTGACATGAACTTTTATCCCAGGCAAGACTTTTTCTTGTAGGATTTTGTGCCAAATAGAACCAAAACAGGTGAAGATAAAGAAGTTTCTTATATCACTTTTTCTTAATCACTTTTTAAAATTCATTTTTATTTATTACTTCTGTGTTTATATATATTTTTCCTTAATTTTACCTGTTTTGGTTCTTCCTCGTATATTTTAATAATATTTTAATGTAATTTAATATTTTAAAAAGTTTTCTGGCAAGGTGGCTCTAGAGATAAGGTGTCTGCCTTGCAAGTGCTAGCTAAGGAAAGATGGTAACCAAGGTTCATCCCATATGGTCCCTCTAAGCCAGGGGCAATTTCTGAGCACTTAGCCAGGAGTAACCCCTGAACATCAAAGGGGTGTGGCCCGAAAAACAAAAACAAAAAGAAAATACTATAAAAAAATAAAAATAAGGGGGCAGGGCGGTGGACTGGAGGTAAGGTGCCTGCCTTACCACGCTAGCCTTGGACAGACCACGGTTCGATCCCCCAGTGTCCCATATGGTCCCCCAGGCCAGGGGCGATTTCTGAGCGCATAGCCAGGACTAACCCCTGAGTGTCACTGGGTGTGACCCAAAAACCAAAAAAAAGAAAGTTTTCTATAAGCACCAAACTTGAGATGAGGGTTTTTATGATGGTAGAAATCCGTTACCTGTTAGTGTGTTCTATTTTCTATGATTAACTGGAATTGGTGTATCATTATAAATATATATATATATAATCACAATATATTTATAGAACTAAGAATGAACTGTTTTATATATATTTATAACATATAAATATGTATTTATATAAATATGTAATATATAATTTGATAACTTTAATAAATATTGATATATTTTAACATATAATATATATTTGTATAAATATATATGTTATATATTTATATATAAAACAGTTCATTCTTAGTTCTATAAATTCTTTGGGTTTTGAAAAAAATATCTAATCACATATGTATTTTAGGGTAGAATTCAAGTGTTTTTACTGCAAAGAAATCCTATTATTTTACAGTGCTGGACAATTATTGATCAACATATTGTTACAATATTTTGTCTTATTCAGAATGTTATAGATTTGGGCTCATATAATACATAGTTTTTAGATTAGCTTTTCTTGGGTTTGGGTATGTGATTCAATGGTAAATTTTTGCCTTGCCTATATGAGGCCATGGGTTTACTCCTAAACACTACAAAAAGTAAGATTGTTTTCTTTACTTATAAATGTATACTTAGTTTTTTTGATGGCTTGATAGTCTCTTTCTTGTCTTATTCTCTCAACAGTATCTTTCATGGAATCTAAGCCTATAATTTTAATGAAGTTAGTTTTGTAAATAATGTACCTTTGATATTTTATGTAAAAAGTTATCACCATATCCAAGGACATTTAGGGTTTCTGCTATGTTTTCTTTTAGTATGTTATCAAATGATTATAAATGAATTGCAAGTTTAGGTTTTCCATAAATTTTGAGTTAATTTTTTTAAAGAGCCATGATTATTTTGGTTTTATAAGTGAATGTCTAATGTTTTGTAGTGCATTTGTTGTATGATTGTATTGTATTATTTTGTATTGTATTATTATATTGTATTGTATTATATTATTGGTTTGTTTAACAAATTTGTATTTACTGTGTCTAATGTCTGGATTCTTCATTCCTCTCCATTAATCTATTTTTAATCCTTTGTTATCAGCATGTTACCTTGACTTCTATCATCTTACTTTTGTTTGCCCTTTTCTACCTCCCAGCTTACTACTATATATAGCAAGTACATATCTGTTCTCAAATCTATAAAATTGACTTTTTAAATTATGCCATATAAAATGAACATTACATGTTATTTTCTCATCAAGCTTAACTCCATAATGATTATGCCATCACAAATGTCATGTTTTCATCAATTTTATGGAAGAATAATAATCTGTTGTAAATGTCTATATCAATTTTTTGTCCATCCTTATATCACTTTTTATTTTCATTGCAGACATTGTGATTTACAAAGCATTTAATGGTAGGTTTCCACTATTCACTATTTCACTATTCATATATAAAGGAGTACTTAGTTTACCAACCTATCTTGTCCATTACAAATAACTTTGCAACAAACATGAAGGCTCTTATATCTTTTCAGTCTTTTCATTTCTTAGATGAAGATACTGATTTAGAATGGATGGATTAAATGTAGTTCTATTTTCAGTTTTCTGAAAAAAACTCCCTAATGTTTTCTATGATGATTAAACAAATTAACATTTCATCCAACAGTGGATATGGTTGCTTTTTCTCTGTGTTCTTGCTAACAAATGCTGTTTGGGGTTTTCTTTTGTTTGTTTGTCTTATATTATAGCCATTAATTAGAGTCGTGAAGTGATTTCTCATTGTGGCTTTTATTTGTATTTCTGTAGATTATGTCAAGCCTTTATATGTTCATCATTTTACATAACCATTTTTTAAAATGATTGAAAACTATCTAAGAGGATAGATATCTATATGCTCAAATATTCTGCCCTTCGCTGTATCAGGAATTTCTTTGTTAAGTTGCATGAGTAGTTGCATGTTGTACATGATGTGATATATAATGTAGCACATCATGTAGTGCATGATGTAGTACATGATGTAGTTTGCATGTTGATTTCCTTACATATAATTGCCAAGTATTTTCTCTATTTTGATTTTGTTTTCTTTTTAAATGTAGAGGGTTTTTTGTAATTCTGCTCATTCATTTTATGCTAGTTTCTTTTGTCTTTACTGTAGGTTTCAAAATCCATGACAATTACCTATTGTGAGACTCTATTACCTAAGTCTTCATCTGAGTTACATTTGAGGTCTTAGGTTCAAGGAATTTTATTTGTTCATTCCCTGTTTTCTGCTTGTTTTGTTATTGTGGGGCCATACCTGACTGTGTTTAAGGCTTACTTTTGGCTCTGTTCTCAGAGATCACTTCTTAAAGGGATTTAGGGATTAATGGCTTAAAGGGATTGAACCCTGGTAAACCACATGTAAGACCAATGCCTTATCTACTGCATATCTCTCAAGGCATAGCTTCAACTTTCAATGCATTTGTGAACTAAATTGCTGTGCATATTTTACAACAATTTGTTTAATTATTTTGCATGCTGTTATACAGTTTCTTAAACATTTATTAAATAAGTTGCCCTTTCCCCATTGATTCATTTGTCTTAAATATTTGTATCTATGTGCACAAAAATAATGGTATATAGTTTTATTTCTGTTTAATGTTTTAGCTTGATTCGTTAAGGTAAAAATGTTCTGAAAAATTTAAGAAATATCCCATCTTCTGGGGCCCGGGAGATAGCATGGAGGTAAGGCGTTTGCCTTTCATGCAAAAAGTCATCGGTTCGAATCCTGGTGCCCCATATGGTCTCCCGTGCCTGCCAGGAGCTATTTCTGAGCATGGAGTCAGTAGTAACCCCTGAGCACTACCGGGTGTGACCAAAAAAACAAAAAACAAAAAACAAAAAAAAAGAAAGAAATATTCCATCTTCTAAAATACATAACAAAAATGGTTATAATTTATTTTGAATAGTTGGTAAAATTTAGCCCATATAGATTTCTATTTTGGAAGACTTTGGCCATTAAGATTACATTTTCTTAGCAGATACTGCTCTTTTCAAACAGTCTTGTTTCTTCTTGTGTGAATTCTGGTACATTGTGTTTTTGAGGAAATTGATCTATTTCATCTTTTCAAATTTGTGGACATAATTGTTCATAATACTTTTTAATTAACTTCATTCTATTTTATTTTATTTTTTGGGTTTTGGACCACGCTGATGACTCTTAGGGATTACACTTGGCTATGTGCTCAGAAATTGCGCCTGGCTTGGGGGACCATATGGGACCTTGAAGGATCAAACTGCTCTCTGTCCAGGCTTAGCCACATGCAAGGTAAACGTCCTATCACTGCGCATAACTCTGGCCCTGTTTGTAATTAACTTTTAAACATGTACAAACTCTGCTCGGTTTTTTATTTAAAGTATTTCTAATATCTGATATTCAAGGTGTTTGTATCTTTTGTTTCCTTGGTTATAAAGCCTATTTCCAGAGCCAGCTTTCAGTTTTAAGTTTTATTGATTTATTTCTAGTTTTCAATGATAGATTATTGTTTGTTTTTAATATATTATTAAATCATCTTATTTTATTAAATTATTTTATTTAATCGTGGATTAGCAGAAAGATTTGACACTGGATATTTTCCTAATATTAGTTTAGTTGCTCAGATGATAATTTTGGTCATTTCTTTTGTTAGAAGGAAATTTAATTAGAAGGGAATTTAGAAAGTTTAGAATTAACTGATGCAGTTTCGCTTCTGTAACCGTGTTTGTGTCAGACAAAAAGAGACATGACAGGCTGAATTGCAGAGGATAGGGACTAGGCATAAAAAGACAGTTAGTTCCAGAAACTTCAAGGGCACATACCAGGACTATGAGTGTAGAGTCAGGAGTTAACCCCTGTGCATCACTTTGTATGCCCCAAAGTTAAACAAACAAACAAAAAAACAAAACTAAAAATTTCCAGAATTCTCTCATTGTTTTGTTTTGTTTTTAGATTTGCTTATTATAAACTTCCAGCAATTTGTTGATTGTGGTTTAAATTTTTCTTCTGGGTATGTGAATAAAGATTTGTGTTTGTGAATTTTTGTTCCACCAAGATTCTCTGCATTTTTTGTCTATATGTCTATTAACTTCATCTAATTTATCAGTTAATTTTTATAACTTGTGGATCAGTGAACCATCCCACTCTGGTCAATTTAATGAGATGTTCTATTTTTTTTTTTATTTTATAAGCTTTACTTGTTTGGAGGAAGATATGGTGGCATTCATTTTCTTCCATACTTGCATAGTGAAACTAAATGATTTATGCAGAGTTGAGTACATTTTTTCTTTCAGATGTTTGTCTTTTTTTTTTGTACTCCATGTAATCTTTTAAATGAGCACTCTATTCTAAATTTATGTATTTCCTCACCAAGTCACCTTTTAAATTTTAGAAAAGATAAAATTTACACATATAAAATACTTAAATCTAACAACTTCTTTTTAAAAAATTCTGGATTCTGGCAACCAACACTAAAAACAAGTAAGAAAATACTTTCGGGGCCTGGGAGATAGCATGGAGGTAAGGCGTTTGTCTTTCATGCAAAAGGTCATTGGTTCGAATCCTGGTGCCCCATATGGTCCCCCGTGCCTGCCAGGAGCAATTTCTGAGCATGGAGCCAGGAGTAACCCCTGAGCACTGCCAGATGTGACCCCAAAACAAACAAAAAAAAAAAGAAGGAAAATACTTTCACTTCTCACACATTGTCTACCTTCCTTGTATAGATATTTTCCACAATGTTTCCTGTAAAGCAACATTTTTTTAGTTTTAAAAAAGTTTAAATAATAATACAGTATGATAGATATTTGTATTATTATTGTAGTCACCCTGGCTGATGCTGCAAGTCTTGCTTTAATTATCTTGACTGGAGAGAGTGGGGCAACAGGAATAGAGTGAAATTAGTTATAAATCAAGAAAAGGAACCACTCCATAAAGGTACTGGAGTAGAGACATGCAAAAATGTGACTTAAGATACAAATATATATGTACTGAGGCATCATCAAAATTAAAAGAAATAAGTTATTCTAAAAAATGCAGTTCTGAAATATGATAAAAATGTTGAATTTATAAGTACATCAAATTTAAAATGTTTCTAAACTTCACACCTCTGGTTCTAAAGCCTCCTTTAGCTTTTGGTGAAAGCCTTTAGGAACTGAAATTCAGAGAAGTATTCCTATATTTACTGCATAAGGATACTTTCAGAACTCCCCGGAGTCATTTGCCATCTATCCAGGACCCAGTTATATGAGGTTCACCAAAATATAGTCTTTGTCCCTTTTAAGTCATCTTACAGGAATGTTCATACTGTTGTAATGTAGATACTGTGAGATATAATTACATTACAAATATTGTTGGATTGAATCATAAGAGAAACTTACCTAAACAAGTCGGATTCAAGAAGTTTTTAAGATCTGACACTTACATACAATTTTTCAAGTTTTTAAATATAATAATTAAATATCTGTTTTTAGGTGTCTGGCTTTTTACAATTAAAGGCATATAATATACTTAAAGTGCTTTATGTTTTTACAGTTAATGT
>PVKC010007729.1:0-29130 GCA_004027635.1 Crocidura indochinensis
CTAAGCCGGAGAGAAGGATGGAGAGGGATGAGGAGGGATGAGGAGGGCGGTCCCGAGGGACCGGGATGGGGAGGCCGGGTACCCAGCCGACGCCCGCGGGCGGTTGGAAGCGGTTGACGGCTGAGCCCGTGGGGTGGGTTGGGGTGGGTGGGGGCGGGGGGCGCGTCCCGGCAGAGTCGCCTCGGACGCGCTCAGGTCGGTGCCTCGCACGGGTCCTCCTCCTCCGCGCACGGGCGAGCCCGGGACTTCGGGCTCGCCGGGTCCTCCGGCTTCGCAGCTCAGTTCGGCCAGACCTCGCTCCCAGGCGGGAGTCCGGGGTGCTGCTAAGAGAGAATGACGTTTTTTTGTTTTTTGTTTTTTGTTTTTTGTTTTTTTACTCCCCAAGGGGTGGGGAGAAAGGGGAGGACACACACACACACACACACACACACACACACACACATGCATGCACACACACCCAAGGGGAAGGGGAGGAAACCAGCCTATGGGACACACACCACCCCACACACTTGCGCCACCCCCTAGGGGAACACATACGTGGACACATATGCACACACAAGGGGAGAAAGCCAGTTTAGGGGAACACACACACACTCGTACACGTATGCACGCATGCGCGCACCGCCCGAAAGCTAGCCTAGGAGAACACACACACACACACACACACACGCAAACACATCAAGGGTGTGGGGAGAAAAACCAGCCTATGGGACACACACACACCACACTCGCGCCACCGGAAGTCCTTATAGGGGAAACATACAGACACGCATACATGGATACACGCATGCGCGCTCGCGCGCGTCACCGAAGCCAGCCTAGTTGAACACGCATACACGCATGCGCTCACGGCGCCGAAGCTAGCCTAGTTGAACACATTCACGCATACACGCATGCGCGACCACCGCCCGAAAGTCTGCCTAGAGCTAGGAGGACACACGCACACACACCAAGGGGTGGGGAGAAAAATCAGCCTATGGGACACACACACATCCACACCGCACTCGCGCCATCGGAAGTCCTTATAGGGGAACAGACACACACGCATGCGTGCGCGCCGTCCAAAAGCCACCCTGGGGAACGCACACAGAGACACCATACCATGGGGGTTGGGGAGGAAACGAGCCTATGGACACACACACCACACTCGCGCCACCGGAAGCCAGCCTAGGAGAATGCACATACGCACACACACAAGCATGCGCGCGCCCCACCCAAAAGCTAGCCTAGGGGAATGCATACACGCACACACACCAAGGGGGTGGGGAGAATTCAACCTAGGAGGACACACACACACACACACTTACTTTCCCGCTGCCCACACTGCTTCCAACTTCTTGTGGTTGTCCGATTTTTCTTTTTTCTTTTTCCTCTTAGATAGAAGTAAATCGTCCCCCACACCGAATGGGCTTTCCTCTTCTTCAGAAACCGCCTTCGAGGCCATGGACTCCTTCCATGCCTGCAGTATTCTTAAGCAACTCAAAACCATGTATGATGAAGGACAGTTGACAGACATTGTAGTGGAAGTGGATCACGGGAAAACATTTTCCTGTCATAGAAATGTGCTTGCTGCAATCAGTCCCTACTTCAGGTATGATGCTAACAGACATTTCTGTGGCTCTTTCCTGAGCATTGTCCACAGAGTAACTAGATGAAGCTAGTGTCCGGACAAAGCAATGAAACAAATCATTGGTTTAGAAATGGACACCGCTAGGATCTGATTTATTCAGTTCTCGTTTTTATGGTAGGGTAGATGCCTCTAGAATTGACTGGTTTTTGTGTTTAGTAAATCGTTTTTATTTGTCTTAGGTAGATCATGATGTCCAGAATTGTGTTACCCAGTATGGCAGCCATGAGCCATTCGTGGCCTCTTAAATTTCAGTTGTTTAAAATGAAATGAATGGGTGTGAGAGATGGCTCTAAGACTGAAGTGCATTTTTCCACATGCTGGAGCCGTGTAACCACTGAGAACAACCCCTCTTCCTGTTCTCTATCCCTACCCAAATTAAAAATGTAATATCTCTGTCACACTATATTTAAAGGATTCAAGGACCACATAGTGTTTGCCTCGTATGTACAGCCCATATAGAGTGGGGGTCCAGGGGTGTTCAAAACAATGAACTACAGGAGAATGAAATAGTTTCTGTGCACTTTATTGCTAGTGATTATTTCCAAGATTCTAAGGAGTGTTTTTAAGCTAAATTTTCATTGACTTCTTTTTCTCTGTCATAAAACCTTGAAAAGTAAAACATTAATGTAAATAACAAATACTCTGAAATCAGTGATGAATGCTGTTTCCTACTTGTGTTTAACTTCTTTTGAGTCAAGTGTTCACTTTTTCTTTTTTTTTTCTTTTTCTTTTTTTTTTTTTTTTTGGTTTTTGGGCCACACCCAGTGACGCTCAGGGGTTACTCCTGGCTATGCGCTCAGAAGTCGCTCCTGGCAGGCACGGGGGACCATATGGGAACCGGGGGATCGAACCGTGGTCCGTCCAAGGCTAGCGCGGTAAGGCAGGCACCTTACCTGTAGCGCCACCGCCCGGCCCTAGTGTTCACTTTTTAAGTCTTTCAATATTCCAAAATGGAGTGTGAATGACAGTGAAATATTTTCTCAGGATACTCTTAAAAGGTGCTTTTTTCTTTTGCAGGTACTTAGCTTTAGGGCTTAGAATAGTGTAGTGTTCCAGACAGTAGTTTCTTCTTCCTCTTTCTCCAAGTACTGGTTTAAATATAGTCATTTCAGTTTGATGCCTGTTATATAACTATTTGGACTTGCTAGGGTAGGTCATTGGACTATTAAGTATTAATCATCACGAGTTAAAGAACTGGAAAGTAGAAAGAAGAAACTTATACACAGAAGTTATGGCATTTGGTCTGCCGAAGGAAAATTCTTTTGTGATTCATTTGTTCAGTCTGTTTATGCAATTTAGTCATTTATGTGATTAGATATATGTCCATTACTATTTACTGAGTTCTGAGCTATGCATACTTCACACATAGTACTTTAAATAATTCTTTGTACAGAAGTTCCATTTTACATGTGGTAAACTGAGGCTCAGGCAGGTTAAGTGACCTATCTAAATAAGCTATCTCACTAGTTGCAGGAAAGGATGGATTTTATTTTAGAGCTCGCCTTCTTAGTGCATAATTTAAGGAACAAGAATGGATCCTCCTTAAAGTTTTCTTTTATGGAGTCAGAGTGCTAGGATAGTGGTTAGGGCATTTACCTTGAATATATTCCTCTGAGCCTGCCAGAAGTGATATCTGAGCATAGAGCTAGGAGTAAGCCCTGAGCACTGCTGATGTGACCAACCCCTGCCCCAAATCTTATGAGTTTTTATTATAAATTAGGTTTTGAAGTGAAATAAAGTACTGGAATTTCAAATTGAAAATATCTGTCTTAATGAAATTTTATACTCTAGCATGTGTCACTTAGATGTCAATTAAAATTTTTGAAAACTATAGCCAATCCCCTACAAAAATTGTTTTAAAATATATTTTCTTACCCAGAAGTTAAGGAAATGCCTGGAAGATTTCTAAGCATAAGATATGGTTAGAAAGGCTTAAAAATTAGGTTATTTTTTACAGGAGGTTTTTGTACAGTAGTTTCATATTAGTGCCATCCTTGTGAGAATTAAAATATCACACTTAATAGTTTCTAAGTCTTGCATCACTGCTAGAAGAATTAGAACAGCTTGAAACCTGTATGGTGGTATTATCATTCCAGTTACTTGTCAGTATTAAATTTTTTATAATTATTCAAAATGTTAACTGATCCAACATTTTGTGTGAAGAAGTACTACCATCTCCTATAGTTTATCCAGTGAACCTCAGAGGAAAGCTCATCAAATGTCACACTGCTCCTGTGTCTGGGACCAGCCTGTTCAAGTCAGTAGTAGTTCCCATGATAAATAGTCATGTGGTAATACTCTCCTTTGGGAGTTAATTTCTACCTAATGAAGAACTTTATTTTTCTTTTTAATTGGTTACCTGTATAACTGAGAATTTTGTGAGCTGAATTGATCGCTAACTCATACATTATTGGATTATTTGGTTTTCAGTGATCAAAAAATTAATCATCTTATATTTATATGATATAAATGCTCATATTTATATTATAATGTTTAATATTACTATAACATATTGTGCTTATTATTTACATGTAGATGTAAAAGTAGGATTTTTCATTTGATATAGAGCTCCAGTATTTTTCATACTATATTTTTAAATTTCATGTGCTTGGTGGAGACTTTAGAAGTGATTGAATCTTTGACAGATCTTTTATTGGCAATATTTATAGGTATTTTTCAAAAGAAGTACTTAAATATGTGGAAGAGATCTCATTTAAGTATTACATTTAATAATCAACTTTTATCATTAATGGCGGTTAGTTTCTTCAATAGACATCTAATAAACATTTTAGAACATAGCTCCTTTTCCATTGTACTCCTATATTCACTGCAGAACTGTTTACAATAGCAAGAATCTAGAAACAACCTAAGTGCCCAAGAACAGTTGAAAAAGCCACAGAACACAATGAAATACAACACAGCTGTTAAGAAAATTGAACTCATGAAATTTTCTTCTTTTTTATATATTTTATTTAAACACCTTGATTACATACATGATTGTGTTTGGGTTTCAGTCATGTAAAGAACACCACTCATCACCAGTGCAACATTCCCATCACCAATGTCCCAAATCTCCCTCCTCCCCACCCAACCCCCGCCTTTACTCTAGACAGGCTTTCTATTTCCCTCTTACATTCTCATTATTAGGATAGTTCAAAATGTAGTTATTTCTCTAACTAAACTCATCCCTGTTTGTGGTGAGCTTTATGAGGTGAGCTGTAACTTCCACTCCTTTACTCTTGTATCTGAAAATTATTGCAAGAATGATTTCAGTTTTGTAAAAATCCATAGATGAGTGAGACCATTCTGCATTTTTCTCTCTCTTTGACTTACTTCACTCAGCAAAATAGATTCCATGTACATCCATGTATAGGAAAATTTCATGACTTCATCCCTCCTGACAGCTGCATAATATTCCATTGTGTATATGTACCACAGTGCAAAGATTCTCAACAAAATCCTGGCAAATAGGAGTCATAAAATCAATATGGATAATACTCATGGATCAATATGGATAATACTATGCTGGAAAAAATGGGTTAGAGAGAGAGAGAGAGAGATAGAATTACAGTAAGCACACTTATTTGTGGGATATTAAAAAAAAGAAAGTAAGATAATAGTATCCAAAGATAATAGAGATAAGGACCAGGAGGACTATACATGGTAGGAAGCATGCCACAAGGTAGGGAGTAGTTGCAGTTAGGGCAGAGAAGGATCCACTATGACAATGACAGTCGGAGAGGGAAGACATTGGTGGAAAATGTGCACTGATGAAAGGTATTGAACACTGTATGATTGAAACTCAACGACGAACAACTTTGTAACTATCTCATCTTGATTCAATTAAAATTTATTTAAAAAATGAAAATAAAAAGAGGCTTTTATTTTGTTTTGTTTTGTTTTGGTATTTGGGCCACACCCATTGGTTCTCAGGTTGGTTATTCCTGGCTATGCACTCAGAAATCGCTCCTGGCTATGGGGACCATATGGGATGCTGGGGGATTGAACCCAGGTCTGTCCTAGGTCAGCCGTGTGCAAGACAAATGCCCTACTACTGTGCCACTGTTCTGGCCCCTTTATCTTATTTATTTATTTATTTATTTTTGGCCACATTCGGCAGCACTCCGTGTTTACTCCTTGCTATCTGCTCAGAAATAGCTCCTGGCAGTCACGGGGGACCATGTGGGACATCAGGATTCGAAACAACCACCTTAAGTCCTGGGTCGGCTGCTGGCAAGGCAAACGCTGCTGTGCTATCTCTTCAGCCCCCTTTATTTTATTTTTAAGTTTAATTTTGGGAGACATGGTTTGAGGGCTATACCCAGTGGTGTTCAGAGGTCACTCCTGTGATGTCCAGGGAAACATTTAATACAGGAGAGCTAACTGGAGTCAGTACATGCAAGGCAAGTAATTTAATCTCTGTATTGTCTCTCCAGCCCTCCTTTTTATTTAATTGTAAGAACATTTAAAGGAACCTTAGAAAAAAAATAAAAGAAAAGAAAAATGTTTGTAAATGACAGCAAATATTCAAGTTTTGACTACTTAATGTTTTGGCCAAGGAAGTTATTGGCCAGATATATTTTAATCTCAAAAAAACACGTTTTCAACAGTAAACTTTTATCTTTGTGTCAGTTAATTCACCATATATAATTACCTTTTATTTTCTTGTTATGTGAACTTTTATGACCTACTGTCTTACTAACTTTCAATATGGAATACTGGAACTAGAGTTCTATATAGGGGTTATGGCATTTGCCTCGCATGCAGGTGACTTTGGTTTGATGCAGGCACCAAATGTGATTCCATGAACATGTGAAGAGGATCTCTGAGTACAAAGCCAGGAGAAGGAGAAGCCCTTAAACACTGCCAGGGTAGGGCCTATACCCAAACCAAACAAAAAAATTTAAATATGCAAGACTATATTGGTAACTATCACCATATTTCACTTTTCTTACCAAGAGTTTATTTACTACTTTTTGCCCACCTTAGTGTATCTTGTCATTTTGAACACATATTATCTCCTAAAAATTTCATTGACTGGAGTGATAGTACAGTGGGTAGAGTGCTTGACTTGCACATGGCTGACCTAGGTTCAATCCCTGACTTTTTATCCATTATCTTCAAAATCTGCCAGAAGTGATTGATTCCTGAGCACAGAGCTAGGAGTAATCCCTGATCACTGTTGAATGTAGCCCAAAGGTTAACAAAAACAAAAAGTAAAGTTTCAATGGAATACAAAAACATCTATTAAACAGTCTCTTTTTATATTGATATGTTACATTGACACTCTATAGATAACCCTTTTGGTTTTTGTAGATTTTTGTATGTTTGGGAGACATTTAGTGGTGCTCAGGGAGTCTTACCTATACATTGACTGATTTCATTTCAGGTGATGCATCACTTGGGGAATCAGACAGTCCAAGAGTTGAAATCATGCTACATGTTTATCATGTTTATTAGCCTTTTTTTTTTTTTTTTTGATTTTTCGGCCACACCTAGTGAAGCTCCTGGCTATGTACTCAGATATTGCTCCTGGCTTGGGGGACCATATGGGACGTCAGGGAATCCAACCTCGGCCCATCCTAGGCTAGTGAGTGCAAGGTAGATACTCTATCGCTTGCACCGCCACTCCGGCCTCGTTTAATAGCCTTTTTCAGCTAGCTTCCCTGATTCCGTATAGGTATTCTTAAATTTACTGAACTGTTGATGTAAGATGTCACTTTTTATAAGGTTATAAAGCTTTATGTCTCCAAGGTAACAACCAGAAAGACTGGATAAAGGACTCTAAGGTAAATAAGGTATCTTGAAATACTTCATTTCACCTTTCATTATATTCTTTCTCAGAGATGGCACCAAATGAACTGGTTCTGAGAGTTAAGTAGGGTTTGTGAGATTAACTAGAGTAAATCTGCTAGATTGTCAGTTTTCTTTCATTTAAATACAAATTAGACAACCCCTTTCAGTTTTATAAAAATTACCTTTGTAGTAACTTTATGCTGTTAAATTTTTGCCACAATAATTTTAATTTTTGGCACACATATGATAGTTACCACTCTTTCCTCATAGATCCATGTTCACTAGCGGCCTTACAGAAAGTACTCAAAAAGAAGTTCGAATAGTTGGTGTCGAAGCTGAATCGATGGATTTAGTCTTGAACTATGCCTACACCTCCAGAGTTGTTCTGACCGAGGCGAATGTTCAAGCCTTGTTCACCGCATCTAGCATCTTCCAGATTCCTTCCATCCAAGACCAATGTGCTAAATATATGATCAGCCACTTGGACCCACAAAATTCTATTGGGGTCTTCATATTTGCTGATCATTATGGTCATCAGGAACTTGGAGATAGATCAAAAGAATACATTCGTAAAAAGTTTCTGTGTGTCACCAAAGAACAGGAGTTTCTCCATTTGACAAAAGACCAACTGATAAGCATACTAGACAGTGATGATTTAAATGTAGATCGAGAAGAACATGTATATGAAAGCATTGTAAGGTGGTTTGAACATGAACAGACTGAAAGAAAAGTGCACCTTCCAGAAATTTTTGCCAAATGCATACGTTTTCCTTTGATGGAAGATACTTTTATAGAGAAAATTCCACCTCAGTTTGCACAGGCTATATCTAAAACCTGTGTAGAAAGAGGACCATCCAATACCAATGGCTGTACTCAGAGACTTGGAATGACTGCATCTGAAATGATCATATGTTTTGATGCTGCCCACAAACACTCAGGAAAGAAGCAAACAGTGCCTTGTCTAGATGTAGTCACAGGAAGAGTGTTTAAACTATGCAAGCCGCCAAATGATCTAAGAGAAGTTGGGATTCTTGTATCACCAGACAATGACATTTACATTGCAGGAGGGTACAGGCCAAGCAGTAGTGAGGTTTCCATTGACCATAAGGCAGAAAACGATTTCTGGATGTATGACCATTCCACCAATAGGTGGCTATCCAAACCATCCTTGCTGCGAGCCAGAATAGGCTGCAAATTGGTGTTTTGCTGTGGTAAGATGTATGCAATAGGAGGCCGTGTTTATGAAGGTGATGGGAGAAACTCACTGAAGTCTGTTGAATGCTATGACAGCAGAGAGAACTGTTGGACAACTGTTTGCGCAATGCCTGTTGCCATGGAGTTTCATACTGCTGTGGAGTACAAGGAGAAGATCTATGTTTTACAAGGTAATTGTCTAAATTATTTATTCATAAATGGACAAAAATGTTATATATTTTTATACAATAACAAGCATTTTTTTTCTTACTAATTGGTGACTATCTCTGACTTTTTGTATGTTTTGGACCACAACCAGCTGTACTCCTGGCTATGCATTCAGTGGGTGAGGGTTTGGGGGTCGGGGGTGTGTGTCAAAGCATTGGGATGCCAGGGAGCTGGCCCAAGTTGATTTTGCGCAAAGCAACCTCTTTATGCATTGTACTATCTCTATCCCCATCTCGATTTTCTTATCAAAGTTGTTGGAATAGTATGAAATTTAAGCTCGTGTCTAGAAAGTATAGTTTTGAATAAAAAAATAACAGGCATTTTTCAGTTACCAAAATGATTTGCAAGCTTTTGTTCTTAATGTTTTATGACCTCTTGAGTATTTTTGAAAAAATAAAAATAACTCAGCATGTGGGAGAACTTCATTTCACAGCCAATTTTAAGACAAAAATTTTTTCTTTTAAATGTATTTTACCAAGAAAGCAAAGTATATGCCTCCCCACGTTTTCTTTTTTCTTTTTAGTAATATGGACTCAAAAGATGTAGCTATTTTCTTACAGAACATACTGTATTAATTTAAAAGTCAAAAGAAAAAGAGCAAACCATTCACTAAAGTTATATTATTCAGCTCTAAATGAAGTTTACATAAGCTCTATGATCGCAAGTTTATAAAAAAATGTAATTGTAAAGAATTTGAAGTTATGCTGTGTGGATATTAATTACCTCGAACTTATGGTACCTTCAATAGGTTTAAGCATTTATTTTCAATGGAAACTTTGGATATGCCAACTTTTTTTTCCCATTTCTTATACAAAGTGAGATTGTCTAATTTATTTAGCTAAGAAACAGAAGCAAAAGTTGAAGAGCTGGAGTGGTAAAACTGTGAGTAAAATTTTTTTTTTAAATCAGCCTTTCTCTCTTCCTCTCACCTGGTACAATATTCTTGCTTTATCCATTTTTTTTTTTGCACAGCTGTTTCTATTTTTTTTTAAATAACTCACTGTGGGATTGAGTTAAGTTGTTGATAGGTGAACTTCACTCATACAGTGTTCCAATACTCATCCTTTTAAAAGCTTTTCTTAATTACTCACCATTGGTTTAAACTTATTAAAGAGAACTTTAGAGGTAAAATGATCTATATCTAATAATTTCTTTTTAAAAGAAATTATGAGATATTTTCGTTGAGATTTTTTTTTTGTGTGTGTGTGGTTTTTGGGTCACACCCGGCAGTGCTCAGGGGTTACTCCTGGCTCCATGCTCAGAAATTGCTCCTGGCAGGCACGGGGGACCATATGGGGCACCGGGATTCGAACCGATGACCTTTTGCATGAAAGGCAAACGCCTTACCTCCATGCTATCTCCCGGGCCCCTTCGTTGAGATTTTTATATAAGGTTGTACACTTTAGAAAATTTTAATTTCTATCTTTATAAAGAATACTGTTATTAGTCAGTAACATAAAGCATGTATACGCAAAAGCTGGGAATTTAATACTCTATTGTAAGAAAAATTTAAAGGAAATAATACTAGCAGTTAAATTTGTAGTTAAGAGTGAAGAGTAAATCCAGTTAAAACCAATTTTCAAGAGGGTGCTCAGTATATAGACATTCCTTTATTCTACTACATAGTCAAAACTAGATATAATATTTGTATTTTATTTTGTGTTTCCTATTTTAGGAGAATTTTTCCTCTTCTATGAGCCTCAAAAAAACTACTGGGGTTTTCTAACCCCCATGACTGTGCCTAGAATCCAGGGCTTAGCAGCTGTATACAAGGATTCTATCTACTACATAGCTGGAACCTGTGGAAATCATCAACGTATGTTTACTGTCGAAGCCTACGACATTGAGCTAAATAAATGGACTCGCAAGAAGGATTTTCCATGTGACGAGTCTATAAATCCCTATCTTAAACTGGTACTTTTCCAAAATAAGCTTCATTTATTTGTTCGAGCTACTCAAGTGACTGTAGAAGAACATGTCTTCAGAACCAGCAGAAAAAATTCCCTTTATCAATATGATGACATCGCTGACCAGTGGATAAAAGTTTATGAAACCCCAGATCGGCTCTGGGATCTTGGCCGGCATTTTGAATGTGCCGTTGCTAAACTCTATCCTCAGTGTCTTCAGAAAGTTCTTTAATAGGTAGTAGGCCTTCATGGCTTACTGGCGTCTTGTACTTGAGGAAATTTAATCCTCGGTGATGCAAAACATGCTGTCAGTATTGAAGAAAGCTGAGAGAGTTTGTATATGGAAATGGGTGCTTCTAAAGATTAAAGATTACAGTATAGGAAGGGAATTTTTTTTCATTCTTGTGAAGTTTTTATTTTCAGTAAGCAAAGTTAACAAAGTGCAATTATCAGCATTTTCCCCCCTGGTATAAAAGTATCAGACTATTCTAGAATTTTGTGGTAAAGAGTTACTGAGCTAACAGAAGAATTGACAACTATGCACTCTTAGAAGAGCATTAGGGTATTATTGGTTAGAGATATCCAAACTAGTTTGATGTGGCTTTTTATTTTAAATACGGGTAAAAATTTGAGGCAATATCACTAGGACTTTAGCTGTGATCTCTCTAACATAGGGAAGCACTACTTAGACCCTCATTCTTAATATATAGATATATGAAGAGATAGATATATATTTGTGTACTGTTTTCTCGTGTTCTTGGATTAAAATGTGTCCTCTTGTTAGAATAGATGGAAAGGAAAACAAATCCGTTTCAGAAAGAACATTTGGTCAGATTCTTGTTTCTCCATGTTGCTTTAAAAAGTCTATGGTTTTAAAGTAGTAGTTTTCAGTTTATAAATTTTTCAAGTTCTGACACTGTCTTTAAAAAATCCACAAAGGGCTCACATTCATAGGTGGCTGGTGCTAGTATAATTCATGTTGTATAACTAGATAGACTTAAATTGTCTGAGCCTATATCTACCTTTTATATTGGTATGCTAGTTTTGTGGCCATAGTTCTTTACTAGAAGAGCTCTGGCTTTTTCATGATGTTCTTTATGTACATGATAACAAGTTATGGCCACTTACTGATCTAACTGGATTTATTCTTCAGATAGTGAGAATATTATACTTAGTTTGCACTAACATAGGCCGTCTTGTCGCCTGACATCCTTTTCCATTCCCTACCTGTTCAGTCATTATTGATACAATGAGAGTAACTTATTTCTCTTCTGCACAGAGCATAATGTGAAGTTTTACACCTACTTTTAAGATTCTGTTTTTCCAAAATACAAAACTCCTACAGTGATCTAATTTAATGACTTTCACTTTACATATGACAATTCAAACCTCATTATTGTGTTTATTTTTGCACTTAACAGTGATTATATTTTTACACTGAGAACCTTATCTAGGCTGAAGGTAATTGAAAACAAAAAGTATGAGTAGAACCATAGCATTATAGGTACTTAATCATTTTTCATATTTAACTGGTGAATTTCTAATAATTGGGAAATATTAATGAAGTCCAAACCAACTCATTTGTAATACCTAAGGCAAATATTTGGATGAATAACTTTTTTACTATGTTGAGAATAATTGATAAAGGATATCGTATAACCACGAATCTCTCCTCAACTGGAACATTGTGATTCTCTTAAAGAAAACAAACTAGCATGGTTTGTATTAAAAACTCTTGCACAAATTGTAATGTGATACTGTGAAACAAATTTAAAACATTGCCTCTTTGCATCACATACCTCGTTTTTTTTTTTTTTTTCGGTTTTTTTTTTTTTTTTTCAGAAACTTTCCAAACTTCTTGTCATAGTTATAAGTAGGAAATGTTTTCTGAAGCAGAATTTAAAGTGGACAGCTTTTATAGAATTAACAGCTAAAATCTAGTCTTAAGAAGCTAGATTTGTGGTTTCTTTTTACTGACCTTGATAGTATGGTTATAATCTCTATAAACTTTCGCAACCAATGATATTTCTCCCCACATTTTTCATAACTTTTGTTTTTTATCTTCATGCAGTTTTAGGAATATTTCTGTGATTTTTCTCAGCGGTTTTTTTTCCAGTATTGTGTTGCAGAAGGGAGAAAAACATTAATTCTGATTTTGTGAGAGATATTCATGTAATTTATTTTTGAAAACTTTGTGGAAAACTAAGATATCCTGTCGCTTTTTGACAATCTTCTATATTTATTTAGATATATGTGTTACTTGAAAACATGACATTAGAACATTGAGTTAGCAAGTTACACATGCTGTGTGATGAGTAGAATACAGCATACTGTGGTTAATTCTGCGGTCGTTATTTGGTTAATCTGCACAACAGTTGATCCTTTTGCTCTAACATTTTATATTGTGGGAGTGATCTAAGTACAGTGTGTCAAAGCCAAGGTTTAGAATTTACTACAGGAGTAGACGATATATTGAATTTTGTATGAAGAAATATTTGCTTAAATTATATATAGCTGGGATACTTTGCCACTTTTAAATGATTTCAGAAGAGTTCCTAGAAAATTAAGGCTAGTAATATGTGTGGATATATGTTTAGGTATATAAGATACATTTGTATAGTATGATGAGAATATAAACGAAAGGCACAATGGTTACTACAGAATTAAAATATATATCTAACACAAATGCCAGTCTCACTGTAACTTTGTTTTTTGCATTTGATGAATGTATGTAGCACTTTCCTAAGTATTTTTAATATGTTGAAAACTGGACCTGTTATAACTGTATAGGAAAGTAGAAATTGTATTCTTTATTTTCCATCTTTGTTTACTGTTATCCTTACAAAGTTGATGTTTAAGCATCAAGCTAAATTCATTGGTGCATGAGAAAAAGTGGACGTGATCTGCAAGGAAATAGATTCCCTATGTGAATCAATTTAAAATGGCATTCAATGTTCAGTGCTCAGGTATGTAGTAAATACTGTAGTCCTATGGGCGCAAATGTATAGCTATATTAAAGCATTTTGCCATACTTGCACAATTTTTTGCATTTTTACATGATAACATGGTTTCTTATAATAAAACCTTTTCTGATTAGAAATATCCATTGTTGTAAATTGACCTCTAATTGGTGAGTTGCAGAATTAAAACTTGATGAAAATCATGAAATAAATATCTGTGCCACCTTGGAATGAAATGAAATTTAAACCTGTTACATTCTGAAAGTGAGCTACTTAATATCATTTGATAATATCAGTATCTCCCTTTTACATTTGTTTTGGCATAAAAGTTTATGCCACCTTCTTTCTCACATCATAGTTAATCCAGAGTTAAAGTTTATGCCTTCTGTTTCTTGCCTCATAGTTAAATCCATTAGAAAATGTTCTTTCATTTTTAAAACATACCTAGAATCTAATCACATGTCACTTGCATCACTTCACCTTAGAATAAACCTGACTGTCTTGTCTGTTTAAATGTATTTTCACTGAACAGGTCTGTTTGCTGCACTGTAGCCAGAGTTGAAAATCATAAATAAGAGTATGTCCGTCTTTTGCTTAGATCCTGCCAATGGCTTCTCATTTTTGCAAGCCAGTGCCTTTTTATTTGGACAGGGAGGTCACACCTTGCAGCACCCAGGGGTTATTCCCAACTCAGAAATTATTCCTGGCAAGCTCAGGGGACCATATGGGATGCTGGGGATTTGAATCCAGGTTGACCATATGCGAGGCAAGATAAATGCCCTACATGCTATGCAATTGCTCTGAGCCCACCAGTATCTGTTACCCTGATCCCTTCATCAGCCTCTTTTTCTAACTCACTCTAATTTAGCTATGTTGACCAGTTTCTTAAACTTCCAGGTACCTCAAGCTTCATGGCTTTTGTCCACTTAAATCTTTTGCCAAGGGAATTTATAAAGTTACCTTATTCAAATTTAGTAAAATCCAGATGTAGTTTAAAACAAAACCTCCTCCTTTCCAACTTCAAACCTACTAATATCACCTATACTTTCCTGCTTTTCATTTACCTCTTCCCTCATTTAAATATATACTCAATGAAGGTAGCAAGATTCAGTAAACATCTCATCTCAGATTCATATTAGGTACCCAGTAAATATTTGCAGAAGGAAAATTTAAGTCTTTATTTAGTGATAAAACCAGTAGTATCACCTCTGTTTATCAAATAGGAACAACAACAACAACAACAAAACCAAGTCAAATGCTGAAGGACATAACTAATGAGAGAATCTGGAGTCAAAACCAAGATTTCCAATTTTTACCTGAACTATTTCTACATAGTATTTTAGCTCCAAACTAAACTGTTAGCAAAAGTAAATGTGAATTTTATCTTTAATTTTAGATTTCCATCTTTTCTCCGCACTACTATTTAAAGTAGCCTGTAATTTATAATAATGATTCTTGATGGGCGAGTAGAGATAAAATATTTTCAGAGATAGCACACCAGATAGGGCTGTTAGGGTGCTTGCCTTGTAGACACCAAGCCTAGGTTCGATCCTGACATTACATATGTCGAGTAAGTATCACCAGGAGTGATTCTTGAGTGCAGAGCTAGGAGAAAGCCCTGAGCATCACTGGGTGTTGGCCCCGAACCAAAAATCTCTTTGTTACCCTCCCTACACTCCCACCACATATATCTTAAGTTAATATACCTCTGTTACTGAGTTC
The DNA here is from genome assembly GCA_004027635.1 of Crocidura indochinensis. NCBI lineage: Eukaryota > Metazoa > Chordata > Mammalia > Eulipotyphla > Soricidae > Crocidura > Crocidura indochinensis. The sequence continues at coordinate 15,438 of PVKC010007729.1, forward strand.
TGTCCCACGAATAAATTGAATAAAAATAGGGCTAAAAGCATTGCTAATTTATTTCCCGAATGAACTTAAAAAGATGTCGTTTAAAATCTTGCATGTAATAACTTTTAATTATTTGTAAATATGAAACTTAAAAATAGTGCTTTAGGATTTGCAATTCTCAAAAGGAATGCTGTATATAAAACCTGCTAGATTTTTTTTGTTGTTAACAGTTCTTGGAGGCCATAAACAGTGGTAGTAAGGTTCTGTCAAACTCAGGACTTCATATAAGGTCACTGTACCCTAAAACTTGAGCCACAATCATAGGTACTTGTTAATTTTTTAAATTAAAAAGTATAATTATATAAAATAGGTATGAGAAAAATATATTCCTCTGTTTTATATGTATACAATATATTAATAATTCTTAGATTGGGTACATAGTTTAAAAGTTTTTTTGGGCTGCTGAGGTAAGGTGTCTGCCTTGCAAGCGCTAGCCAAGGAAGGACCGCGGTTTGATCCTCCCGGCAGCCCATATGGTTCCCCCCAAGCCAGGGGCAATTTCTTAGTGCTTAGCCAGGAGTAACTCCTGACAATCAAACGGGTGTGTCCCCCCCCCCAAAAATAGTTTTCAATAGTAAACAAGAAGGGATAATATTAGCTTGTAAATTTCTATTAGTAGTTTTATATCCAATGTACCTGCTTTTAGTTTTTTAGTTCTTATGCTTCTCACTTCATTTTGTCTGCTAATATCTTTAGGATCTAGGAAGTTGAGCCTCTGGATCTTCTCTTCCTCATTCTCTTACTCCTCCTCCTTTCACTCCTTTCCTTCTCCCTTCTCCCTCCCCTTCCTCTTGCTCCTCAAAGATGATAGTATGTTGGTAGCCTGTGCTCAAGGCACCTTGCATTTCTTATTAAGGTGTTTGTTCTTTCAACTTTTGCTCTCCTCCATCATCTTGCTCAGATCATTGGGCTAGTTCCAAAAGTATTTTTTCACAGTTAGCATAAATCCCAAATATACTTCAGTCAAGTGTCTTCAATGAGTTCACCTTTTCTTACTTGCATTAAAGCCAAACTTTCTTTTTTCCCTGCTTGTTTGTTTTTGGGCCATATTCGGCTGTACTCAGGGGTTACTCCTGGCTCTGAGCTCAGAAATTACTCCTGGCAAGCTCCAGTAACTATATGGGATGTCAGGGATTGGTTGGCCTCATGCAAGACAAACACCCTTTTCACTGTATCCACTGTTATATTACTCTGAACCCAAAGCCAACACTGCTGGCCTTTCCCAGATGACTGAAAGGCTAAAAAGGTGATATTTGGTATCAGGTTTTTTTAACTCAGGATCTGGCATAAGCAAAGCATGTGCTCCATGCCTGTTCCCAAAGTAAAATCAAATGGGTTGTTTTTCTTAATTGTTTCTATTTCCTTACTTTTATTCACTTTCATGCTCACTCCTGCCTGTATATTCTACAGAGGATAAAAACTGCTTTTACCTAGATCTCCAGCTTCATGCATGCTCTAAATTCATCCTTCACTCGTCTGTCCTCTGCTTACTGGATTTCATGAAATCATTTGGCATAATTGATCATAATCATAATTTTGAAGTCCTTTTCTTACTAGATTTCAGAGAAAGCATGTTCTAGAAATTAACTCCTTTTTTTTTGTTATGTGTTCTTATTTACTTTTCATTGCTGGCTCCACTATTTGTATCATCTTCTCATCCTATTCTCACTGCATCTATTCATTCGGTGTCATATACATGCTTACAGCTTTCAACCTTATATTTTCGAAAAACTCACTTTTTACTTTAGACTCATCTATCCAAATGCTTCATAAATAATTTCTGTTGAATTTCAAAGATATCTCAAATGAATATCCTTGAATTCTCTTTTCACATTACCCCTACATTAAGTCAGTCCACCCAAAATGTTTGAAAGTATCTGCAAATTGTTATAATTATTTCTGTATATCCCTCTTCATTTTAAGCACGCCCCAATATTTTGAAGTCAGCCTTCTATTTTTTAACTGATTATAGAATAAATATAGTAATTCTCTCATTTTATTATTTTATTAACACCGTTGTGATTTACAAAGTCTTTCAGAGTTGTATTTCAGACATACAATAAATCAGGATCATTCCCAGTGTCAGCCTGCCTCCTCCAATGTTCTCAGAGTGCATCCTATACCATCACCCTTTGCCCCCTGGGCTGTCAGAATAACAGGCCCATTTTAAATTTAGATTATTATAGTTTGGGTCTCTTGATTCTATTGTTGACTTTGGCTTGGATATTTAGTTCTGTCCATTTTTGTCTCCATCAATGCACATGAGACCACTTGATGCATGGCCACATCCTTTCTTCCCCTCCCTTAATTGTATAGAAAAAAATGCAGAAATGTGGGGTAAAACAAAATAATCTATGTCTCGAGGTTCTATGAAAAATGCAGGAGCCCTTATCTAAAAGATAAAAATGGAGTGGCAGTTTTTTGCATAGATGCAGTAAAAGTTGTGGAAAATAGAAAAATAAAAACTTTGGCCTAAAAGCAGGGTATCCCAAATCATGAGGCAACCAGCTATAAGACCAATACAGTCTCCAGTCATACTAAGTTGTCTCACCCCAAAATCTTTCTTCATGGTCCTAGAAAAAGTTCTCAATCACTTGTTGCAGCCAGGCTTCAGTAATTAGAGATCTTGGTTTTTGCACAGATTCTATATTGAAGCCAGGGTGTCATGGAGTGTCTTCTGGTTTCATCTCACTATTAGGTGACAAGGCAGGGAAAATCACCCTGAAAGCAAGTTGTTGATGTTTCCAAGTCAGCAGGGTGTCATATGAACTCACCCTGGAGCAAATTGGTACCGGAGCAGCATTAGGGCCTTCCCTGGTAGAAGTTCAATTACTAGTGGTGGTGCTGAAAACTGCTGGTTCCAAAGATTAGACTCAAGTTTTAGGGGTGAACGGCTGAAGGCTGATTGACTGAAGCCAAGGTCAAGTAATTATGACATATTCAGGGTGAAGGGCCCCCATGCAATAAAAAATTTAGGGATTCCTATCCCTATTAAGTAAGAACTTCTTTCTATACACAAGATTAACCAATTTTAATGTGCCTACACAACACAAGACAATGCCACAGAATAGTACTGGTGCATAGCATATGGATGTAAAAAACCCCAGCTAAACAATCCTTATAATCTGATTGTAACATGATCTCATAACCAAAGAGAAACTTACTAGAATTTCCTACTAAACAAATCCAAAGAACAGATGGGAAAACTATATTTACATAAGGAAATACAAAATAAGGATTTTACCTATTATGGAAATACACCTCTAGAAATATACAAAAGTTATATACATATCCACTTTAAGTCTTTTGAAATAATCTGGGGGGGGGGGGGAGAATAAAACCCAAAGCACAGCTTTAGCCTGTGACATAATCTTGTGGAGTCTGAAAATTTGCTCACAGTAGTCATGGATCAGGAAATGTCCTGGAACCGAGGGTCTCTCAAAATCTGAATTTAGTAGTGAACAACAGTTCATAGCAAAGGGAGGTGGAAGAAAAGGGACCTCCAAGAGCAAATCAGCAGCAAAGGTGGCAGCAGCTTCTGACCAGACCGAGGCAAGGTGAGCTGGGAGGCTGTCCTTTCCCTATGGGATCTGATGGGGATGGTGTGGATTCTAGTTCCTGAGGTGTTAAGAACAGAGGGTAAAAAGGGTTAAATAGAGAGAAATAACAAATCAGGGGTAAGAGATGGAAAGATTAAAAAGGCATTTGTAAAGTGGTAGGCAGGGGATGGGGGGAAGGAAGGATTTTATATAGCAAGGACAGGACTATATACAACATAAACATGTACAATACAGACAGACAGACCGACATAGGAATGGTCACCACACACACACTAGACAGATAATGACAATCTATCCATAGGTTGCAGTTGAAAAGCAGACTCAGGTGAAATGGGTCAGAGTGCTGAATTAATATAAAGCTGACAGGTCAGATGGAGAAGCTTTCTAATTCTTTGGAAAATTTCATTGGTGAGGATAAAAAGTCTTTAAAAAAGGCTTTCTGGGATATATTGGGCATAGAGTATTCTTAAAATAATCATAATATTCAAGTCTAGAATACTAAGCAATTTGGTAATAAGCACAGTAAAAGGAGTCTACATCATGAAGTATTGTCTAATGGGCCTTGAACATCCATATTCCTTTCCTGAAGGCAAACTGATAATATTGGCATTTGGATATAATAGTAAACTTATTTGAATTAAAAATAAATTGCAAAGCCAGAGTGGTAGCGGTAGGACGTTTGCCTTATATGCAACTGACCCAGGACAGACGAGGGTTCGATCCCCGGCATCCCATATGATCTCCCCAAGCCAGGAGGAGCGATTTCTGAATTCAGAGCCAGGAATAATTCCTGAAACCTGCCAGATGTGGCCCCCCAAAAACAAAACCAAAAAAAAATTGTAATAACATACTAATTGAATGAGCACTGTAGCAAGAGTCTATGCCATTGTGTTTATTCCAATTTTATATGTGGGCATAAACATTAAATCATTATCAGGTATAATCAAATGGAAAATGAAGAGATTAGAATATTTGTCAGAACATAATCATAATGAGCACTGTATTTAGAGTCTAATATAATAAAGCACTATAATGTGAAACTAGAGGAAGCAACCTGTATCTCCAAGAACCACTGTGAACAAAATGGTTAAATATTTATTACAGACACTAAAATTAAGACATTAATACAGTGGTCCTCAAACTACGACCCGTGGGCCACATATTGTATTTATTTCCGTTTTGCTTCTTCACATCAAAATAAGATGTATGCAGTGTGCATAGGAATTTGTTTGTAATTTTTGTTTTTACTATAGTCTGGCCCTCCAGTGGTCTGAGGGACAGTGAACTGGGCCCCTGTTTAAAAAGTTTGAGGACCCCTGCTGATTAATACATTCTTATATAGAGCACATTCTTATAATGGGAGTCAATTTCTTTTAAAAATCTTCATTTGCTTACCTCTGGACTCTCCTGAGTATTTCTTGGAGAGTCTGTCTCATAACTGTTTCAGCTCTAATACCCCCATAATATAAGGAACCCAGATAGTGTGATAATAGTAAAGTATAGGAGAGAGAGTACACTGAAAATTCTTTCAATTAAATTTCAATTGTTGGGGCTAACACATGTATATACAGGTTTATGACAAAATTCACTGAGATAATTGTAGGAAAAAGAAGAATCCTACTATTAGGAAGATAGGATACCTCTAAGGAAAATCAAGGTCCTCACTTGTAAAGAAAATCGAAGTTCTCACTCCAGTGAATAAAGAATTATGCGTTGTCCTTTGAGCTTGAGTTTACATTTTCCTTTTTCGTTGTGCCTCATCTGACCCTCACCCCATTCCCTAATGTCAGAGAGTTACTGAGGCCTGCAGTTGAATCTGGTTACCTGTATACTGCTAATAAGTATTTTTCTGAGTTGCTGTAAGCTAGCATAAAATTTTTTTAGTCTGTGTTTTCTTTTAGGTATGAGAACTTAAATATTTTGAGACATCCTGGAGGCAAAGACAGAATCTTGTCACCCTGTTGTGTTTGCTGGAGAGATACATGGTCCTGATTCACTATATAAATGAAGTCCAACTATGAAGTACTTTGTAGATAACAATGGTTTCAGTAAAATAAAATTAAAAAAAGACAACACACTAAATCTTTGGACAATAGATCAAATTTTATAAGTTGGTACTCAAAAATAGTTGTAAAGTCTCTCAAGCTTATAATTTTAATTGCAATGCACAAAATAATTACAATTTGTTTTATGTGTCTTTTGTTTTGCTTGAGGGCCACAACTAGCAGTGGTCATAAGTTACTTTTGTCTCTGGATTCGGGACAATGTTGGATGCTGGGGAATTGAACTTGAGTCCGCTTTTTGCAAGGCAAACACCCTACAAACTGTACTACTTCTCTATCCACCTAATTATTATTTTTGTGCTTCTACTTTCTTAGTCTGTTACCTTAACTTTTAAAAATATTGGGGACGGAGAGATAGTATGGAGAGAGGGTGTTTGCCTTGCATGCAGAAGGACAATGGTTTGAATCCTGGCATCCCATATGGTCCCCTGAGTCTGCCTGGAGTGATTTCTGAACGCAGAGCCAGGAATAATCCCTGGGTACTGCCAGGTGTGACCCAAAAGCCAAAAAAAAAATTAATGATATTCCTCAAAGAAATGCAGTGCATTAATTTAGAAATATTTTAATTTTAACATAAATTTAAGAGTATTTTATGATCCTAATCTTACACCAAGACAGTTTAGCAATAAATTATTTTATATAATACTCACATGACTTTAAAAAATGCTTCACAATAATAGTCACACACCTCTATTTTGTCAAAAATATATAAAATATGTAGCATTTGTGCAGTGACATACAATATCCTATATTCACAAGAAGCTATTTTATTAACGAGAGCATAATGTTTATGTATAATGCTGTTGCATTCTGTCTTCTAGACTCTATCTCAGATTATTATTTTTCACCTTTTTCAGGGAAATTCTTTCAAACATTTAAAACAACTTAAATGAGTATATAATTTTTCTTCTTTAGTCTGTGATATGGTCTAAATGCACTTTATTTGTTTACTTGGTTTCATGTTGGGGCCATAACTAGCTGTACTTGAGATTTACTCATGGCTGTGTGCTCAGGGACCACTCTCAGAGGAAAGGGAGGTACTAGCAAAAATAAACAATGGCCTTTATTTAAACTAAACAGCATACTCACTGAGGTACAATTTTACTATTAAGTATTAAATCAGCTGAATATGACAAAATAAATCCTGCTTGGACATAAAAAGATTTTATGGTAAAGATTTTTGGTAAAATTTTTTTTGAGATTTTTATGTTTATTCTAATAAGAAATATTAGTCATGAAATTTTCTTAGTTTTTTTCAGAAATTTTACTAGGGTAATGTTACTATCAAATAGGGAGTTTTTCTCTGATTCTATTTAAGGAAAAAGTTTACAATTTTCTATCTTTAATATGTGTTAAATTTTATATTCAAATTATTCAACCTGGTGCTTTTTAGTTATTATTCATCTTCAGCATATATTAATGTAATGTAATATTTTAAAAAGTTTTAATGTAATATTGATACATGTATAATATTTATCTTATGTTTTCCTTGTGTGGATTTTGTAGCCTTGAAAGTTTAATCTTAGTATTTTTATCTTAAATTGTTTAGTTAATTGCTTATTTCAAGCACATCTTTCACATTAGAAAAATACAATATTTTGTTGTAATTGTACCTTTTACTTCTCTGGTGCTGCTCTTTCTAAATTTCTGGTATATATTATTTTAATACTTCCCAAAGCATTTTTTAACCATTACTTGTAAAGAGGAGGAGAAGGAAGCAGATCCATACCTTCAGATTATGTTTGTTAGAGAAATTAATAATTTCTTCTACTTAAAAGATTCTTTTAAAGGATTGAACCTGGATTTCTAGGATGATGAATTTTGTTTTGCTCTTTTGTTATTTTGTTTTGTTTTTATTTGGGGCTCTAACTGGCAATCTCAGGGGTTATTTCTGGTTCTGCACTCAGGAATTACTTCTGGAAGTGCTCAGGCAACGATATGGGATGTTAGAGATCGAATCCAGTAGGTCTCTTTCAAGGCAAACACTTTACCTGCTGCTCTGGCTCCATGTTTTGCCCATTTAAATATTCAATTCCAAATTGTCATTTGCAGAGCTTCAAAAGAAAAGAGTGGCATAATTCTTATTTTTTTCTGTAAGAAAAGTTATTAATAAAGTTATTATAGTTAAAGTCTTGCTTATCACCAAATCACCTCATTACCAAAGTGCCCCAGATTCCATCCATAATCCCCTTTGTAACATTTACCCTATTCTGAATCTGAAGCTCACACTTTGTATGCCAGTAATGGAACTATATCAGGTGTTATTAATTTCTTTTTTTAAATATAATTTATTTTAATCATAGTCGTTTACATATCGTTCACAGTAATGTTCCAGGTACATGTTAACATTGAATCAGGCAATTCCCATCCCCGAATTGTCCTCCCTCCACCTCCGTTCCCATCCTGCCTCCCCTGTCCTCCACCCTCTCCCCAGGGGCTTCTAGATTGAGTGGCCCCTCTGTGTCTACTTTATTACTTAGTGATCTTATAACTGTTTGGTCTTGGTGCCTCCGTTACTTCTCCCTCTAATTGGGATGTGGGACTAGACAGTTCGAGTTATGTGGTTTTGTTTGGGGGAAGAGTCTTATTTTGTTTATCAATACTTTACAGATGAGTGAGATTATCTAGTGTTTATCTTTCTCCCCTTGAAGAAGGCACATTATTTATTTATTTATTTATTTATGTTTGTATTTATTTTTGGCTTTTGGGCCACACCCGGTGACACTCAGGGGTTACTCCTGGCTATGCACTCATGCACTCAGAAATTGCTCCTGGCTTTAGGGGACCATATGGGACACCGGGGATGGAACCCAGGTTCGTCCTGGGTCAGCCATGTACAAGGCAAACACCCCATCACTGAGCTATTGCTCTGGCACGAAAACACTTTTTAAAGTGTTGTTTTTTAAAATACTTATATTTTTCTTGGGTTTTCTGAAGTTTGAGTATGATATGCGAAGAGAAAGGTTGATTTTTTTTTCCATTTGGCATTCTCTGATCTTCCTTAAATGTGTGTATGGTGTCTGACATTAATTTTATTTTTTAATCATTTTAACTAAATTATTTGTTGTAGTCTTCATACTTTTTCAGGTATTCTGACTATAAGTGTGTCATACATGCTTATAATTATTGTAATGTTATTTGATATCCTATTGAATTATTTTCCTTCATTTTTCTTTTCTTATCAGATTGCAGAATTTTTACTGCTCCTTTTCCAGTCACATCTATACAACAGATGAACCTAGCAAAAACTTTTAAAAATTTCTTTTGCCTTTCATGCAAAAGGTCATCGGTTCGAATCCCGGTGCCCCATATGGTCCCCCGTGCCTGCCAGGAGCAATTTCTGAGCACGAAGCCAGGAGAACTCCTGAGCACTGCCGGGTGTGACCCAAAAACCAAAAACCAAAAAAAAATTTTTCTTTTACAATTCATGAATTCTAGTATTTCCTTTAGATTCTTTCTTGAGTTTCCAAGTCTATTTTGCATTATTCATATTTTCTTTCTTGTTGTATGCCCTTTCTATTATTTATTAGAGTGATCATAAATCTTAGAAAATCCGCAAATTTCTCATATATTTGAGTTTTGTTCTGTTGCTTTTTGTTCTCTTTAGATGGATTTTTTTGACAGCATGTTGAATTTTTTAGGGAGATTTACATCAAGCAAAGCTTTAGGGTTTATTCTTGACTCTTTATTCAGGGACCATTCCTGGAAAAATGTAGAGGATCATATGGGATTCTTGGGAGCAAACTTGGGATGATGGTATACTAGGAAAACATTTTATGTACTATACTACTATCTCTCTAACCTTATGTTGCTTCATTTAAGAAATGGGTTAAAGTTAATGATGAATTTAATGTCTGTTTGGTAACGAAGATATCAAATTCTTTTAAAATTCTTGATTTGCTTACCTCTGGACTCTGCTGAGTATTTCTTGGAGAGTCTGTCTCATAACTGTTTCAGCTCTAATACCCCCTTAATAGAAGGAACCCAGATGGTGTGATATAGTAAAGTATAGGAGAGAGAGTGCACTGAAAATTCTTTCAATTAAATTTCAATTGTTGGGGCTAAACTATGTATAGACAGGTTTGTGATAAAATTCACTGAGATAATTGTAGGAAAAAGAAAAAGAAACCTACGATTAGGAAGATAGGATACCTCTAAGGAAAATCAAGGTCCTCACTTGTAAAGATAATCAAGGTTCTCACTCCAATGAATAAAGAATTATGCATTGTCCTTTGAGCTTGAGTTTACATTCCCCTTTTTAGTTGTGCCTCATCTGACTCTCACCCCATTCCCTAATGTCAGGGAGTTACTGAGGCCTGCAGTTGAATCTGGGTTACCTGTGTACTGCTAATAAGTATTTTTCTGAGTTGCTGTAAACTAGCATAAATTTTTTTAGTCTGTGTTTTCTTTTAGGTATGAGAACTTAAATATTTTGAGACATCCTGGAGGCAAAGACAGAATTTTGTCACCCTGTTGTGTTTGCTGTATGGCTTAGATCTCTTAAGAATCTCATGGTGGCTTTCAGCATCTAAGAGTCTGTACGAGGATAAGTAGCCTATTGGATAATGGCATTTGATAACCATTAGCCTCAAAATGGAGGTTCTTCTGCTTAATAATCATTCTCAATCTTTTACTAGACCTGTGTCTTGGGGTTCTGATCATCACAGATTTTATTCCATAGGTATAGCTTTCTATTTTCACTTGGGCCATCCTACCTTTGTTGGTACTGAATTCCCTGTCTCTTTTCTTGAAGCCCTAATTTCTGTTGATTACCTTTGTTCCTTTTCTCCTTTGTAAGATAAGAATATTTTTCCCTGGCATTCATCACGTCTTGACCAAGCATCTTTCACAGGACTGTAGGCCTTTATTATGGGGGAAAAAAGCTTTAAGTATTATTTCTCTCTTTCAAGAGAGACACTAGGAATTCTTCTCAACTTTTTGTTCTAAAAAATCTGTCTGGAAAATATCTCTGTGAAACTTGTGAAAGTTTAGATCCTCTCTCAGGCTGAAGTTCCCAGCAGTTTTTCACTGTGATGATAGTTCAGATTTCTGGGTGACAATTTGCTATCTAAACAATTCCTCTGATGAGTCCAATAGAAGTCATTGAGGTGCTCTGGTTAGTTTGTTAGTAATAGCAAGATTTAGTAGGTTTTTACCCCCTTAACAAATATATGTATGACTTTAGGCTGTGATAAAAAATATGCATATTGGGGGCCGGGTGGTGGCGCTAAAGGTAAGGTGCCTGCCCTGCCTTGTGCTAACCTAGGTCGGACCGTGGTTCGATCCCCCGGTTCCCCATATGGTCCCCCGTGCCTGCCAGGAGCGACTTCTGAGCGAATAGCCAGGAATAACCCCTGAGCGTCACTGGGTGTGACCCAAAAACCAAAAAAAAAAAAAAATATATGCATACTGATAAATAGAAAGGTATACATTTTAAGTATATTATATTCATCTTTTTAACAGGAATAAGTCTTTTGATAACTAAGGATAAATTTTTTCTTTTTTTTTTAGTTTTTTGGTTTTTGGGCCACAACCGGTGGCTCTCAGGTGGCTTCTCAGTACCAAGAAAGGTAGGATGGCCCAAGTGAAAATAGAAAACTATACCTATGGACTAAAACCTGGCTCTCTGCTCCATAATCACTCCTGGCAGGCATGGGTGACCATATGGGATACTGGAATTTGAACCACCATTGGTCCTGCCTGGGTCGGCCACTTGCAAAGCAAACACCCTACCTCTGTGCTATCTCTCCATCCCCATCATTTTACTTTTCGTTAATAAAACTCAGTTGACAATCTAATCCACCCGATAGACTTTTCTGAGGGTCTGATAAGTACAAAATTCTGTCAATTGCTGATATATAGTGAATAGTGTATAAAATTTGTTATTGTTAGCATAATTAATAACTAGACTGCCATGTTTTAGATATGTTCAAAACTCTTAGTAAAAATTTCCTTACTAACTGATTATGTATCTACACAACAGTAGGATAACCTTTTGAACTCATTAAGAGAATTGTGATCTTAATCTCTGCATGAAACACAATTTTCACAGTTTTACTGTCGCACAGTTCTCACTTGCATTTCTGCATTTTGCATTTGTAAAATTCTGTAACTATGCCAACTAACAGATCTTTGATCTCTGCAAATTAAACTGAGGGTTTTTTTTTCCCTATTACTGTTTTGGGATCTAATCAGTGGTTCTCAGAGGCTATTCCTGATTCAGTAATTGGGGATCACTTCTGATGGTGTGCTTGTAAAGCATGGTTGGTCCATTGGGCTATACTTCCAACCTTTTATTTGTTTTTAAGAACTGAAAAGAAACCTGTCCTTGGTTTTTCTCCTCTGACCTCTGTTCTCAGTTAGAAATAAGGATCAAATAGAGTCCAGGTCACATAAATTTAGTTGTTGAAATGGAAGATTCAAAAAAATCTTTTTTAAGGCTTTTAAAAATAGGTTAAAAATTATCTTAAGCCGGGGCCTGGGAGATAGCATGGAGATAAGGCATTTGCCTTTCATGCAAAAGGTCATCGGTTCGAATCCCGGTGCCCCATATGGTCCCCCGTGCCTGCCAGGAGCAATTTCTGAGCATGGAGCCAGGAGTAACCCCTGAGCACTGCCGGGTGTGACCCAAAAACAAAAAAAAATTATCTTAAGCCAACACTCAGGATGACTTAGACTTATTTGAGTGGAAAGAGAGGTATATCTTACCCATCATATTCTACGTACTGCAGGGAGCATTTTGTCATAATTAGTGAGCATCTGAGATGGCAACAAACCCAGGAATATTTTCTAATAACTGATCTAAAGTTCAAGAGTTAGGCCAAAGTTAAGAATGCTGCTAAGGAATCTGGCATCTTCAGAACTGGTTTTAGTTGAATTTCAGAAGCTGAATTTGTCAAAAGGCCACCAAGACGTTATCTGAGGAAAAGGGGAACTGTTAAGGGGAGAAAAAATTGCAAGCAAGAATTTCAGAAAGAGGTCCATAGAGAGTAAGGTAAATAATGCTGACAAATAAAAAAGAGACTCTTGAAAAGACCATCTCTAAAACAAACAAATCATTATGATACTAGAACTGAAGTTACTAAATTTTGGTAGGTGTACGTATGCTAGTCAGAGGATTAGTAATTGTGAGTGCAGAGATGGGATTAGGAACAGGAAGATTCCCAAAGACTGTGGTGGTGGCTACTCTCACTTCAGTGTAGGTGTGTTGTGGTATTATTGTTTTAAATGTTGAGTTATTAATTATTGTTACCTCAGTTTAAAATAAAAGGGATGTTCCAAAGAATGTTGCACATCACTATTCAATGCAGTACTTGAAATCAACCTCAATGTCAAACAACAGACTAATGGATCATGAAGGAATAATGCAATCATGCAATTTGCAGCAACATGGATGAAACTGGAAGATATATTAAATGAATTAAGCCAGAAAAAGAAGAAATGTAAATACAGAATGATATCACTTATATGTGGTATTTAGAATAACTTCATGAAGAAATGCAATAGCATAAGTGTGAGGTCACAAAACATTCTGAGCCCTAGAGTCTAGCAAGACGGAAAGAAAATGAGTAGAGGAGAAGACACTCAAATATGAAAGGATGGGGACTAGGGCTAATAGGTCTCACTTGCATTGATAGAGGGAAAAATGGGCAGAATCAAATATCCAAATATCCATAATAACAGCAATATAATCAAGAGACCCAGAATTAATAATCAAAACTTTAAGTGGGCCTGTTAAAATGGCAGGCTGGAAGGAAATAGGTGGTGGTGGCTGGTACACACTCTGGGAAGATGTGGAGGGTCAACAATGGTGGTTGGATTGACCTGATTCATTGTAACTATGAAGGACTTTGCAAATCACAATGGTTTCAGTAAAATTAAATTAAATTTAAAAAAGGAAAAATATAAAGAATGTTTACAAAAATGAAATAAGAATTTTCTCTATCTGGCATTTGAAAGATTAGAAGTGAATTAAGGTAAAGATCAAAAAGGTTTAGTGGATTTGACTAATGAGGTCACAGGCACTACAAA
>PVKC010007730.1:0-29130 GCA_004027635.1 Crocidura indochinensis
CAGAGGGGACCACTTGACCTGGCTGCCCTGAGGGTGAGGGAGGAAGACATGTGAGGTACGAAGGGAAGAGAGGCAGAGGGAGGACGGTTTGGTGAAGGGAATTCCCCTGATTTTATGTTAACATGTACCTAAAATATTATTGCCAACAATATGTAAGCCACTATGTTTAAAATAAAAATTGTTATTATAAAAAAAAATTAACAATGAGTTCAGAGCTTCTACTTTTCCACAACCACTTATATTTCATAAAACAAAACAAACAAGAAAAATAGTTTGCAATCCCATAAAATAGACTGAATTTAATATTTACCTGCTTGTACAAAGCCCTTAATAAATGGTCATATTATATTACTCACCTGTTCCTTATGACTGGCTCATCGAAACAGATCTGTCTCCTTCCTTTCTGATATCATATATACGATTCAATTGTACTTTGGTTTCTGTCTTTATAAATTGTTGTTCCTGCAGATAATGACAAGTGGAGAAATTGAAGAAAGTAGAGAATAATGAACAAACAATCATGACTTTAACCAGAACACAGCAAAGCTTCTTGGAGGCAGATATATTGACCTATAATTATGTGTTCTGTTAATTTCATTTCTAGGCCTCAAAAACACGTAGAAGTCACAATAATTCCTTTCAAATGCATTAGAATTACTTTGGAAAACATAATAATTTGTGACTAGGTTGGGTTATAGATAATAAAACGTTCTGTTCTTTCCAAAAATAATTTGAAATCTCCTCAAAAGAATTTTTGGAGATTTTTCCACATTCCCATAATGTACTTAAGATGTAAAAAGGCAGGTGTACATGAGGATCTGGTTACATATTTAATCAGAAGCAACAACAGAAAAAATGAGAAGATAAAATTACTAATTTAACAACATTATTGGTTTCAATTATATTTCTGTTTACATTTATCCATAACAGAACCTTTACTGGATTTTATATAATTATAATTTTTAATGTAATTTAATTGGTTAAAATTGCATCAAGAATAGTTAGAATTTAGTAAGTAAAACTATAAGACACAAAACTAACAAAAATCACTTGTATTTTTATACACAACCATTTTGAAGAACAGAAAAAATATTTCATTCTTAACAGAATTAAAATAGGAAAATACTCAGTAATAAATTTAGTCAGAGTACAAAGATACATATTGTATAAATGTAGTATGTTTAAACATTGATCAATTGATTAAATAAACTGAATTAAATAAATTGAATAAAACACAGATAATTAAAAAAACTTAAATTTATGCCTACTACTCAAAATAGCTTACAGATTTGATGTAATTACTATCAAAATATCAGAGACATCTAGCTTTTTATTTTCATAGAAAGGGAAAAACCATAAATGAATTTTCATGGAATTGTACATAGTGAAAAACCATTAAGGAGACAGACAGCTCAAGAGTCTAGAGTGAATGTATGATATCAAACACACCAACCCCTTAGCCAGCACTGCTGGTAATGGCCATGTTGGCCCTCAAAACAACTAGGTCTGAACAAAACCAAATTCTTGGGTGCCCAAGGACAGATAGGCTGAGAGACTTGAGTACTGCTGGGAGTTGTCACCAGCCCCTTGTGCACACTGTTGAAAAAGCCACTCTCCAATCTCCAACCCCAACAAAACATTTAAATATAAAATATAAAACCAGGTGAAAACAGTGGGAAATCTCCTTAATATTGGTTTTGGCAACAGTTTTCCAGAAATGGGGACAACTGAGCAAGCAACAAAAGCAAAAATCAACATTAAATGAAAAAACTTCAAAAAAAAAATAAAAAAGAAGCACAAAAATAAACAATCAGCAAAATGAAAAGGTACCTACAGAATGAAAGAACATATGATTGGAGGATAAACTCTACAATGTATAAGAATCTCATATAACTCAGTATCCCCCCCAAAAAAGTCAAAGCATGAATGCAAAAAAAAAAAATAGACATCCAAAAACAGTTAACAAGAAAACAAAAATTATGAAAATGCAAATCAAAACCATAATAAAACACTATCTCATTCTTGTTAGAACTGTTATAACCAAAAAGATATAAAGCAAAAAGACAAGTGCTGAAGAGAGGTAGAGAAATATATTTGATTTTAATATTAAATTTAAGCATTACATATTCATAATGTTTAATATTAATGCATATCAATATTGAATGTTAATTTTCAGCCAGAAAAGGAAGGAAATTCTGACTTTTGTGACAACAGAGATGAACCTGAGGATATTATGTTAAGTGACATCAGTAAAACAGGAAAAGATTAGTACTGTATGTTCTCACACATATATACGGGATTTTAAAAGCTATTACTTCACAGAAACAAAATGAAACAGTGTTTCACATGGAGCAGGAGATGAGAGAATGGGAAAGGTTAGTCAAAAGGTAAAAACTTCGAGTTATTTTATTACTAAATATTGGGATCTAATTTGCAACGTTATGTAATATAATTGAAGTTGTCTACTCTAAATCTAAACTGTTATTACCACAAAAAAGAAAAAGATAATTATGGCAGGGGATAGATGTGTGAATTCATATGACTGCAGCAATCATTTCACAAGATTTTCCATGTTAAGAATAACTCAATAAAGCTTGGTTAGGGGGAAAGATTTACTTATCTATGGTGTACAATAACAGATTAATTAGAAATTCGTTTTTTCATTAAATCTACACAAATATATCCCAAAATGATAAAATCAGTGTCCAAAGATTGTACAAACTCCACAAAAACACAGAGACTGGCTATAAAGCCAAAAGTAATATGTGTTAAATTTTAGACTCCCAAATTAATTTTATTTCTGTTCTACTTTGCAGCATTTTCAGTTTGAAAATTAGAGAAATTATTTCTGAGGTAACAACAAAGACTTATGGCGGCATACATAACAAAATATTATACTTGTATTTTTGTCTTGTGGTTTTTAATCAAGGGGCTTATGCTCAGTGATATATGCCTATTTCATCCCTCAACCCCAGAGATCTAAAATGATATCTAAAATGAAGTTAGAATTATCTTGGAATCTGGTATTAATTCGAAACTTTTATAAAAGAGATTAGGATTAAGCAGAGCAACCACAGATGATAATTGCTACTATTACAACATTGTACTAGCAATACCCCAATAAAAACAAAAAAAAATATACATGTAGTCAGGCATTGGTGTTCTCAACACTTGTCTATTTCACCTGGTACCTGAATGTTCCAATTTCATAGTACTCTACAGCACTTCTTCCCATTATGTAAAGTGCTCTATTTGAATATGTTGACTTCACTAATTAGTCGATAAGTACTTGACTTTTACCCACTGCTTTGGTAAGGAAGATAATTGCAGAGGAAAGGCCAGATCATTTATGGTCAATCAGATGATGACACTGGGAATATGGTTTTTCAGCTGAGTAAAACATAAAACATTGTGTAGCAAGGTAGAAGCTATTAGTAGGATCAATATTTCTCCTACTACCTTATTAAATTATTGTATCAAAGTCCCAACGTGGAGTGAAGGAAACCTTTGTCTGCCAATATGGAAACTCCCAAATTGTACAAGAAAAAAAAATACAAAGACTAATTGGTATACAAGAAAATGACAAGCAACGAAACTAGTCACGGATTTTGAAAATGTTAGAGTTTTTGAATCATCAGTGCAGGGAGAAAAGCAGAAAGACAAAGAATACTGCTGCTCACTGGGCTGCACATTTATAATTTGCAACTGGTAAATATGTATGAATCTGCTCCTCCGCTGCAGCGAGGGATGACATACTGTTTCACAGAGACAGAACTGAGTAGAGAAATCAAAGGTGGAGGAAGGTTCCACAGTTTCAATCTACCTCCTCCCCATTTAACCATTTTTAATCTTCTCAAATCATCCTTACTTAAAATATTCTCCCTTGGGGATGGTCTTCTAAAATGAAAAGTACTTTGATGCCAAGAGATGTTCAAAGCCTGGTAAAAAGTGTCCTGTAGTGAATTCTCACTGTATCGTGAGGCATAATTTGTAGCATTTTTTCCCTAAATCTTTAACCTCCTCTCCAATTCTTAGATGTTTTCAGGAAAATAAGTAAGCGATTAAGCAGTTACTATACTTGGTTGCCCAATTGTCAGAACTTATTATATTACTGATTTTTTCTTATTTAATCTGTAGCAAAAAAAGAAATACTTTACAGTGAACAATACAAAGAACATTAAGGTCACTAAAAATTTCTATTAACAAAAATTATGGTGAATATAGACACCCATTTGATTCTCCTGTCACTTTAATTATAAAGTGATGTTTACTATATAGTCTATATATAACTATATGCAATATATAATGTAATAATTATTATATAATGTATGTAATATATTATATAATACTTATATAATATAAACTCACTTAAACCTTCACAGCAAGATATACTGACATTAAAGAGGAATCACACTTAGTTATAATACTCATAGCAGGCATAGCAGCAACCAAAATAAGCAAGGAGTTAACCATCCAAATATATTCATTCTTCAGTATTTTTTAAATTAACATGTAGTAATATAACTGATGAAATTAAATAATTTTATTTTATTTTTTTTTTGGTTTTTGGGTCACACCCGTGACTCTCAGGGGTTACTCCTGGCTATTCGCTCAGAAGTCGCTCCTGGCAGACACAGGGGACCATATGGGGAACCGGAGGAACGAACCTTGGTCCTTCCTAGGTTAGCGCATGCACCTGACCTCCAGCGCCACCGCCCGGCCCCGAAATTAAATAATTTCTATAATATCTATCAGAAATCATTTCTATCTTCAAATCTTCAAATTAGTTTGATAATCTAAGCACTCAATATTTTAAAGATAAATAGCAATAATAAAGTCAAATATCAAGAACAGTAACATGAGTTGCTACCAGTATTCCCCAAGACAATGGTAGAGAGAAGCAAACACTGGTGGAGAGTGTAATGTGGAAATAGTGTATGCACAAAGTCCCATTATTAACAGTACTATGTGACATAGATTTATTTTTTTAAATTATGATATAAATATGTTTGTACATATATTAATTTCAGTGAAGGAATATAGTACAACTCAAAGAGAAAATTTAATTTCTATTGGCATGAGTGGGGCAGGAGAGGGATTAGGAGATGGGTGGAAAGTCGGAACTGGACAGGATTTGAACAACTGATATAGATAATAGTGAATGTACCATCAGTGGACAAAGAGGACATGGAGTCAAGAGTGCCACAGGAATCAGAGGCATTTAAATTGCAGATAAAGCCTGAGGAGAAACAGTTCATATTAGGGACCAGTAGACAGAAGCAAGATTTCAAGACTTCTAGGTGTGAACATTTCTAAAATGAGAAAAGAAATTGAGAGTCAGGAGACTGCTCAAAATAGTGCCCAACTCAGGATCATTTGGGGAATAGAAATTATAAATGAAGACTATCATGGTAGACCACAGGCAAGTTTCATTTCTGTTCAGGAGCAGAAAAGATATTCCATAAAGAGCTCTGATGCAATCAGGAAGACTGATCTTATAGAAGAGGGGTTTCAAAAGATCAAAAACTATGCCATACTGACAGGGACAGGGACATCAGGAAAATGGTTCTAGTTGAGGATACATCAAAGTAGGAATCTTAGAGGGGACTTCCATTCTGGGATGGCCAAAGATGCCAAGGCCAAAAGTCCAGGACTGCAAACTAATCTGTCTCTCATAGTATCCTTCAAAATGGCAACACTTGCTCAGCCCATATACTGAAATGGGAACATTACAGAGAGTATAAGGAAGGCCATACTCAAAAAATATGTTCAGAAAGATTCCTCAGTGCAAGAAAAAGCATGTTCAACTGGCCACAGAATGTCAGCTTATACCCTGCTGAGTTTTCAGCATCTGAAAGGCTGGGTCGAAAGGCTGATTTTTTAGCTATAAAATAGGAAAAGCTTAACAAAAATAAGGTGAGAAACAAGAAGCAGGGATACTTAATAGCTAGGAGAGCACATTGTGCTATTTATTAAAACTGATATTCTACCACAAACACATGTTTATTTCTCACCCTATGAGGTGTAAGTAAGGCTATGCTCAGTGTCCCACTGTCGAAACCACAAACACACACACATACATACACACACACACACACACACACACACACACACACACACACACACACACACAAAGAACTGGAGATCTGACAGGAATGAAAATTTGAGGAATTGAGGGATTCATTCATGAGTGTTTCATCATCACTAGGCAGTATTTCCAGAATGCATGCATGAATTTCTTGGGTGCATTCTGGGAGCTAAGATACCAATAAGGAGCTGCCTTGTCAAGTAGGCTGCTATTACTGAATCTAGGAAGAAGGGGGAAGGTCTCTGCTGGACTGCTGATTGGTCACTACCCTTTTATTCTCCGTAATACCTTTCATTTTAGTGTTAATTCTTCAGCAGAGAGGCCAGCAGCCTTTGCTGGTGGTGAGCTTGGCTGGTGGGAAGAACACTTTGTGTCTCCAGGGTGAACTGTTCCCTTGAAAGTCCTTGTTCAAGCATAAGTTAATTAGAAAATGTTAGTTGGTTGCTTATTTTCTTGAGGTCCAGTATAGCTGACTGGATTATCAGGAAAGATCAAGAGTCCTGACTAACACTGAAGGAGCCAGAATATTCCCAGGAGGGTGCTGAATTTTTGTGACCACATTGGGCAGAATCCAGCATTTGTATCACCAGTCACAGGGAATTAGTCACTGATTTGCCTTAGTTGTTCTGGCAAGCCTGTGTTTATTTTTGCCTCTGTGACAAGGAAAGACTTCCACTTTTCAACACTAAGTAGGTCAGACAATTCATTATTTTTCATACTTATTTCCTTTACTCTTCTGGGGAAAGGGCAAACAGATCATTACAGTGAATCTAAGAGGAGAGATTTTTTTTTGGAACAGATTTTTTTTATAATTAAATTTCGAGAGAACCAAGGATGTGGTGTAGTGGTAGAATGCATGCTTTGCATAAAGTCCTGGGTTCAATCCCCACACACAATCATTTAAAAAAAGAAGAAAACTGTTATACATTTAATAAATCACTGTCTTCACTTTATCACATGCTCTCTAATAGGTATTTGATTCCTTTCAACTAATCAATTCTATATTTTAACCACACTTGGTCCCATTAAAGAGGGTTAAAAGACCAAAGAAAACTCTTCTTTTTTTTAGTATCCTTATTTCTTGCTCCTCTTTTCTGAAAAAAAATATTCAGTTTCTAGAAGACAACAAAACAAACACAAAGTACCACAAATAGGGTTAAAAATTATACTACTATGTGATACTTTCTCAGTTCCTTGCATCATGCACTCAGCTAAATCTGGAAAACACACATCTGGCCTGCTGGCAAGCTGAGAAGAATACAGCTGTGCTCAAACAAAGAAGCAGCGAGTGTGTGACATGAAAGTTGGAGGTGTCCACTGGCTTGTAGATTCTGGATAGGTGCAAGGATCATAGACAACAAATATAGCCCCACCAAATACTGAACTCCCTTACTTGGCTATTTTTATAGTTTGTGGCTATGTTATTTTTTTTCTTTTTCATTACACTCTGTTATTATATCTATTTCTTATATATATATTTCTTATATCTATTTCAAGTCTATATAAGCATATTTAAATTCAGTATTATGTGCAGAATCTTATTATATATATGATGTGAAGGAAACCTAGGAGTCAATAGTACTACAAATTCAATCTAATGCAAGCCCACAGCAGCTTTTGCAGAGTTAGGCCTCTTTGGATCATACACAAGTGAGATAACTTCTGTAAAACCTTGCCTTTTGCTTTTGAGTTGCATCCAGTGATCTCAAGGCTTATTCCTGCCTCTCCACTCAAGGATCATTCATATGGAACTTGGAAAACCAAATGGGTGAATACTGAAGATGAAACCTGGGTTGACCTAATGCAAGGTTAGTGTCTTATCTAATTTTTTACAGCCCCATAAATCCTTGCTTCTTACACTTTATGTGATCACCCCATTTGGGGATGCTTATCTAAATGGGGCGAACACAAGAATTGTTAAAATTTTGTTTCAAAATAAATTGTGTTATGATTTTTATCTGTCAATATTTGATTTGTATCCTTATTCATCTATATTCCCAAGGTTGTATCAAAAATTCTTGAACAAAACAGTCTGTGAATAGAAAGAGACTGGATGGAATATTGCTGCAAAGAAATATTACCCCGGAGGTTAGGGTGGGGGATATGGGATTTAAGATGGAACTGGGGTGGAGGGAGGACAAATTTGGTGATTGGAATTCCCCTGATTCAATGTTGACATGTACCTAAAATATTGCTATGAAAGATATGTAAGCCACTATGGTCAAAATAAAATTGATATATATATAAGAGATATTTATGTATATGGGCATCTTCTGCTATTGTGGAGGTACATATAAACAATCCTACATCATAACTATCCAAACAAGGAGATCAAGAATAACTGCATAATAATAGCAATAAGAGTCAGGAAAGAGTTAATAAGCTTATAAGAAAAAAAAGCACCTTAACTTTAATATAAATTAGAAAATACATTAAAAAAGAAGAAGAAACTTTTGCTTATTTATTTTCATATTTTATTACAACTCTTTCACAGTAATATTTAAGGTACATAGTGACATTCAATCAGGGATATTCCCACCACCAGTGTTGTCCTCTTTCCACAAAAAAAGGAACTTTTTAAATAACTTTTTAAAATACTGAAACATTTTTCTTTACTAAGTGCTCAAAATATTCTTTAGAGGTTTTCCTTTAAAGTAATATATGATGACAGTGAAAGTTTCAACTAGTTCTGGAGATTAAGTAAAATACTTAAGCTTTTCCCTCATTATAGATACATTTTCTATATAATAATCACAAATATTTTGATTACAGTTCCTGGTATAATCACATACATACCTGTGTATTTACATTTGTGCATACTTAGTGGCACATGCACTATTTGGAAAAATCAGCTATTTTATTAAGACATGTCTATAATCTAATCTCTCTCTATAAAATTTCTGCGGCACCAGTTAACATCAGAGGACTTCCTTTTTTTATTGGTCAAGCAGAAGTCAGGGATGAGAACACAATACTAATATCCCATTTACTGTTTTCAAGTTTTAATTATGACAAAAGAAAATGCAATGTGACTTTCAGTGGTCAATTGTCGAGAGTTTGCAAAAATTCCGAGTTGTCAAACAGAAATAAGATCTGATTTTGAATGTTTCTTCCATTACTAATAAAAGATATGTTTTTGGGCACTGTGTGTGTGTGTGAACTGACCACTAGTATTCTTAAACTCTATCTTCTACTTGATTGTTAATTTCCAATGCTTGAATTAGCCATGGAATTAGCACAGAGAATTAGTTCATTATCATTTGTATTCTAAACATCTTCCTAATTTTGTCTGTTGATTTTGCTTGGGGAAATGGAAAGATGCTTTTTTAAATGAAGATATTAAAAATACATTAGTAACTATA
Source organism: Crocidura indochinensis (assembly GCA_004027635.1). Classification (NCBI taxonomy): domain Eukaryota; kingdom Metazoa; phylum Chordata; class Mammalia; order Eulipotyphla; family Soricidae; genus Crocidura; species Crocidura indochinensis. The sequence goes on from PVKC010007730.1 coordinate 9,451, forward strand.
AAATATGAGAGGGGTGGATATGGCCATGCCTTTCTCTGCTTAGTGGCCATCTCTTTTAGGTAACAAGGACTCCTATTATTTTTTTATTTATTTATTTATTTATTTATTTATTTATTTATTTATTTATTTGGTTTTTGGGTCACACCCAGCAGTGCTCAGGGGTTACTCCTGGCTCCATGCTCAGAAATTGCTCCTGGCAGGCATGGGGGACCATATGGGGCACCAGGATTCGAACCGATGACCTTTTGCATGAAAGGCAAACGCCTTACCTTCATGCTATCTCCCGGACTCCTATGCTCCACCTAGGCTCACAGAATCTCAGAGACCACTGTGAAGTGTTCATTCACATCTGACCTTCTCTCCTAGTCAGAATCCTGATCCCAAAGTCCCTGCTTCGTAAGTGAATCTGAAAACTTAAAAAATGATTGCTCTTGTTTCTCCTCCTTCCCTACCAATTCTGAGAGGAATGCGGGACCAAACAAAGTGTGCAATGAAAAGGCAAGTGCATATAAGCATCTCATTGATATAAAACTGCATTTAATTCCCAGGATTCCTCTTGCAGCATTTATTTTTATGGTAAGAGAGCAAGAGGAACACAAAATCACTGCTTGGGGCAAACTCCCCTTGCTACTTGGCCTAGTTATATGGGACTAACACTTGTTTCAGGGCTCATGCCCTGTATGTAGTACAGTTACACTGAAACAGTGCTATTTTTGTTGGTGGTGTTACTGCTGCTGTTATTTTTTGGTGATTGTTGTTGGGTTTTTTGGCCACATCTGGCAGCACTCAGGGTTTACTTCTGCTCTGCACTCAGAAATTACTCCTGGCAGGCTTGGGGGACAATATGGGATGCTAGGGATTGAACTTGTTTTGGCTGTATGCAAGGCAAGCCACCTTACCTGCTGTGCTATTGCTCCGAACCTGACCAGGTTGCTTGCTATTTGCATCTTTTCTGTGAGAAACTTTGAATTCAAATTTTTTATTATACCCCTTATTACTAAAACTAATATATTACTAAATTATTACAATAAAATATTAATATAAAATCAGTACTAAATAACATCTACTAATGTATGTTCTTGTGAATATGCTCTGTGTAGAGTACCCAGCCTCTAGCTGAGTTGTCGCAGGTAGAGTATGAGGACAGCAAATGACAAGATATGATTCCACCAATAAAGAGTTTTCCATAAATACAAAAGACAAATTCTGACTACAACCACCAACGACCCAAAATGGTCAATGTCTATTTCTCAAAAGCAGTTCACCTATAGGGTTCACATTCCCTGTCTATTCAAAATAGGTATGAGATATTAGAATATTAAATGCAGCTATATCATAGTACAATTATAAATTAAAAGATTGATAGCTTAGCATGGAAAAAATTTTAATACTTAAGCTGTGGTCAGTTGTCAATGTTCATATAGATAGAAATATAATTTAGAGTGCAATCATACCCAATATGTCTCCTCATTCTGGGGCCTCAGAAAGGAAAGTCCCAAAGAGCAGTCAAGAAATGGTGCAAGAATAGACTAGGTTTGAGTAAAAGACTGAAGAAAAAGCAAAGACAAATGTATGTATCCCAAAGGAGAAGAATCTTAAAAACTTTAAAAAAAATATAAAAACCCTCTATTACCTTAGGGACAATAAGTAAATTAGAGTGAGTGAAAGAGAAAGCTGTATTTGGATAGAAATAGGGAGAACTTTCAAAGTGCAGATTCCAAGAAGTTAATCTAGCAAATGACTCAAAGCTGTTTATTTAAGTAAGAAAATGTTTACTTATTCTTTGATCTCAATTAATATGTGGAATCAGCTATTATCACAGAACAAGAGCTGATCCCTAACTTAATAAAGGAAGCTGTGTTCCAAAAGTTTTCACCCAGAAAGTCAATATTTGAAATTAAAGAAAACAAAACACAACCTGTTTTATAGAAATGCTCTCTATGGAATGAAGAATCAAATATCCATGTTGATCCCTGTAGTCTTGATGATAAACAGAAAAAGCTGATGAAAAATACCATCCATCCATTTTATTTATTCACTCACTCATTTGTTCATTCAATGAAATATATGAACTTATATGACTAGAGTATGCTCTCCTGAGAAAGGAGTCATACTTGTAAACAAAAAGAAGCCAAATCACAACTATGCCTCTAGGGAGGGACAAGAAAATAGAGGATGAAATAACTGAGGGTTTCAATCCACTCTTGCAGAACTAAAGAATAAATAATTGAGATAAGGAAAGGGCCCTAATTAGCTTCCTGATTTTCATGTAGGCTGGTTTTGTGACTGAACACATGGATCTTAGAGAATGACTAATGTACATTATAAAGAATGTATAGACAACTTTCAGAGGATGCAGAGCCCTGCCATGTCTATTAGATCGAGTTATTCCCCATTTTCCCCTTTAGTGCCATTGTTTCCTTATTGAGTCTCTGTTTAGTTAATCTATATAAGGGTAGAAGGGTTGTATTGTAATCTCCTACTATTGTTAAAATTTTTCTTTGAGTTGTATATTTGATTCTTTATATATCATGAAGTATGCTCTTTTGGTCTGAATATTTTGAAAAATATTAAAATTTCATGATATATGTTTATTGAATAAGCATAATTATGATTTAAAACCATACTTTAAAAACTTTTGGATCTATTTCATACATAACTACAAATGTGCCAATCTACAGTGCTTGTCAGAGTCTTTGAATCTCTACTGCTTGCCTGTATGATGACTTTCCATTCTTTTATTTTGAGCTTGTGCTTATCATATAGTTCAGATGTGTTTCTTAAAAAATTTTTGACCCACGGAGCCAGTGATGGCACAGCAGTAGGACATTTGCTTTGTACACGGTTGACTCAGGACAGACCTGGGTTAGATTCCCAGCATCTAATATGATCCCCCAAGCCAGGAATGATTTCTGAATGCATAGCCAGAAGTAATCCCTGAAAGTCACTAGGTGTGGCCCAAAAACAAAAAAAAAATTTAATTATCTTAATTTAAACACCGTGATTACAAATATAATTTTAGTTGTATGACTACAGTCATGTAAAGAACACCCCCCTTCGCCAGTGCAGGATTCCCATCAAAATTTTTTTTTTGACCCACTTAGTGACTCCTTTATCTTTTGGCTAATGAGCTCAGATTACTGATCACTCAGATCCTTATTGAAATGAAGTTATGACTATTTTATATGGATATTTATGTCAGCATAAACTTTGTTTACTTGATATTTTATTTCCCTTCTATAAACGACCCTTCACTAAAATGGTGGGAACAAAAGCCCCTTCACTATCTTGCATCACTACTTTAGAGTTCAAGAACTTCTTTAGCTGGTAATTGTGTGAAGTATTACTTTATTCCATAAAGTTGAATGGTGGGTGATCTAGCTGGTATATATTATTTTTGTTTGAGTGCCAAATCCATTAATTTTGATGACTATATCATTTCATTCCTCCTAGCCTTTTGGATTTCCTTTGAAAATTATATTGTAACTTTCAAAAAGACTCCTTAGTAAGTGATATTTTGATTTGCACTAACTGCTCTCAGGATTATAACTCTATCTTTGACTCTTGTCATTTTAATTAGTATGTGTCTCTGTAATTTTCTTCTCAGATTTATTCTGTTTGGGACTGTGGAATTCCTGTGAGTGTATGAATAGATCCTCAATTTGAGGGAATTCTTGACTACAATTTCTTCTACCAATAGACCTCACATGCTTCTTCATTTTTTTCTTGTACATTTCTTTATGGGTGGTTTCTTGCATCTTGTCCTTGAGCATGTTGATGAGTTCCTCTGTTTCTGTAAATTGGCTGTTTGTTCCTCTATTGTGTTATTTCTCCTACTATGCTCTTCAGCTCAGTGACTGCTGACTGAAGTTTTCTTATATTTTCTCTTTCATTGTTAAAGATATATTCTATTGTTTGGTTGTGTTATTTTTCCAGTTTGGTGAGCAGCCTAGCCATTGTGACCTTGAATTCTTCTTCACGAAGAATTGAAAGCTCTTGTGTGCTTGGGGCACTTCCCAGATTTCTGACATCATTTGATAATACAGTAAAGATCCTTTGTTATTTTTTGAACTGTTTCTGATGTTAATTAACTGGAATACATCTTTGGTCCATCTAGGAATGCAGTTTTAGGGTCATCTATCCTAGAGCCTGAGGGAAGGTCTGATTTGGTCACATGCACATCTGTGTTTGGATGACTGGAAAGCAGGGAGTTGTACTAACTTATAGGCCTTTTTCATATTGGTTTTGTTTATAATTGCCATGCTCATAACACTATTAAAATAACACAAACAGTGATAATTAAGAATAGGAAATTTGCGAAATGTCTCTTTGTCTAAGCCAAATTTAAAACAAATGTTTCTACTGCTAAAATTAGGCACCCTTATACAAACGAATTTAAGTTGCTCTAGAAATGTTAATATTACACTTTTCCCCATTTGTTATTTATCAGCATGAATTAGTGGACTGGACTAGATTTTACACTGATTTCTTCATTTTAAAATCATCTAATACCATGTTTATCATGAGATTTTGCTGCTATCTTGTAAAAACTGGTTTTTTTGTTGTTAGGACAAAATTCAATAAACAGGACTACAAATTCTAGGCATTTCAAGTATTTAGCTATAATTATTTTTAGGGTGAACTATTAACACATAGTTTAAATATTTGTATACTTGCTATATAAATGTCTCTAATGTTAGTACTATTTTTAAAGAACATTAAAATCCCAAATGAATAAATATATTTTATTCATGTGTTAAGATTATATGCATTGTTATATTATTGGAAAATAATATCTTATGTTAACATGTATTCTTGTTACGTACTTCTATTTGAATTTGAACATTTCTACAGAAGAAACAGTGGTTATTTGGAGAATAAAATATTGCTCCTTATATAACAAAGAATACAAATTAAGTATATTAATTAATTATACAAATACAAATAAAGGAATATTTTAAGACAGTTCCATATTCAGAATTAAAGGGATATGTCTGTGAATGTATTTACTTACTACCTATTTTTGTTTTTGTTTGGAAGTCACACAGAGTGGTGGTCAGGGATTACTCCTGGTTCTGCACTCAGGAATCATCTCTAACAGGCTTGGTGTGTGCTAGGTAAGCACTATACCTGCTGTACTACCATTCTGGCACCAAACATAATTATCACTAAATGGAATAAGTTGAAATGTCCCTATGTGCTAAAATTCTTTAACAACTACATAGCATTATAAATGATAAGGAAATGCAAACATTCTTTTGTTTTGTTTTTCTGTTTTTGAACCAAAACAGTGCTAGGGATTACTCCTGGCTCTATACTCAGAAATCATTACATATGGCTCGGGGACCATATGGATGCCAGGGATCGATTCTGCACATGTCCTGGGTCAGCAGTGTGCAAGGCAAACACCTTTTCCACTTTGCTACCACTCAGGCCCACCACATAAGCACTCTTAATTAAGTCTACCTCAGGTGATTTCTATTATACTATGGCTAATAAAAGTGACAGGGAAAGCAGCAGAGAGGAGAAGTTTGCCTGGCTCAGTAAGATCCAAGAAGCTGCTTAATGACCTCTGGCTGAAAATTCAGTTTCTTCCATGACTCTGTCTGATTTCTTGTGCAAAAGCTTAATGACCTCTGGCTGAAAATTCAGTTTCTTCCATTACTCTGTCTGATTTCTTGTGCAAGCTTAGACCTCATAGACTCATTCATTGCTGGTGAGAATGCTGCCTCATCCAATTCCTATATATAAAATAGTATGGAAAGTTCTCAGTAACTAAGAATCATCTTCCATATGAACCACCAATCACACTTTTGGGTATCTATCACCAACACTGACCCAAAAGGATGTATGCACATCACTATTTTTCACACCTTTAGTACAACATCTAAGAGTTGGAATCAACCTAGATGTTCAACAAGAGATGAGTGAATCATAAAGATATACAATGGAAACTGGGTAGCTATAAAGATTGATGTACAAATGCCATTCACTACAACATGGATGGAACTGCAGATATTGTGTTAAATGAAGTAAGTCAGAATAAGAGGGATAAATACGGGATATTATCACTTATATGTGGTATTTAGAATAAATTCATGATAAAATGAAATGGTTTGAATGCAGGTTGTCAAATACATGCTCAGAGTACAGTCAGAGTATAGTGAAAAAAGGAATAAAATTAAATTGAGGAGGAAAGATATAAATATGAAAAGATGGGGTCAGGAGTCAAAGGGTTTCAGGCACATTGGTGGTATTAAGAAAGGACAACATGAAATAGCCAAGCCAGAGTCATCAATAACAAGACTCAAATTTCAACAACCAAAATTATAAATGGACTGTTATGCTGGCAGGCTGGGGCAGGGGGTGACATAGGATACACTTTGGGAAAATTCATGGGAGAAGGCTGACACTGGTAGTGAGGTTGATCCTGAGAAATAGTATGTCTAAAATCCAACTATGCATAACTTTTAAATCATAATGGCTTAAATAAAAATTCAAATTATAAGGACATGCCATTATAACTTTTATGTTATCTTATTATACCAATTATTAAACCTAAAGTATTGCCTCCTAATATTTTCAGTGTTCAGGCACAAATTAGCTAAATTAAGAATGCAGGGAATAATCTGCCCTCCAGGAAATAGTCAATGGAAAATGTTATTCAATCCAAGACATCAATTTCATTATTCATAATCTGAACAAAGTACTTTCATGTCTATTCCAAATTTGTCTCCAAGAACTTTCATAAAACAGATGAAGTAAAAAAATACAACTAAATCATAAGAACAAAATCAAAGGTCTAGATGCTTGGAATAAAAAAAACATGTAATTACCAAATCCATAATAGGAAGGTCAACAGCAAGGCATACTCATGACAATGAACTCTGAGTGTTAGCAAAGTAGCACTAATACCATATCAACTTCAAATAACTTTTCTCCACAGCAATATAAATATTTTGTTATGTTTCTGTTATTTTAAATACTGAGGTATAGCCTAATAGTTACCCTTCTTTTCTCAGGGCTTTCTATAACAGTATTAAATGTTTAATATGCTTTAAAGTGAATAAAATCATATATAATAAGTGAACTTCCCAATAAGATCTTTGTTTGAAAAAAATTAAAACTGCCTGAAGTTATAAACATGAAATTAGCTTTATTCATGTCTAGATATAGCCCAGTGATTCATTCATCTTTATATATTCAGAAAAAGTAGGAGAATGAAGATCACAAACAAAAGGAGTAAAGGAGATATCCATATTTAAATGATATCTTCTTATTTAATGCCATAGTACAGGGCTGTAAGGAAAATGAACACAATTTATAAAACATATTTGTAAATCAGGATCACAGAAACCTGAGTGAGATTTCGTAATTTCAAATGTCTTTGAGCTTGAAAGACCAAAAGGAGAGAGCTAGATATTTTTTCTGAATTGTATAATGCTTTTGCCTGGTTTCTTGTTGACAGTAAATTTTTTTATGACAGGGTATTTCAATTTGTGAATTCTAGTCAGACCTCTCTCTAATGAAACTTCAACTTGTTTGGCTTTTAAAGTGTTCTGACATTTAAAAAATGTTTACTTTGGGATTCTTAGAACCACAGAAAATGCTCCTCTTCTGTAAAAATGCTGATCTATGATATTTTCAAAACATATTCTGAAAAATCCCCAAATAATAGATCTTTCTTTTTGACAATCTTTTTTAACCCAATCTTTAACAATTGGCATTATTATTTATAACCTAGATTTTAATCACATGTAGATAGACACAGCTACAATATTTTGATTGAAAGCGTCAGATAATTGCTTTCCTTCAAAAGGTTAATCCAGAAACCTATTCGCTCCTCCCCTGATATCCAGGAGACCTGTAAGTTATAATGCTGCCCATCAAGAAGGACACTCAGTATCTGACTCTAAGTCTCAGTTTCTTTTTTTTTTTAATTAACATCTTTATTTAAACACCGTGATTACAAACATGACTGTAGTTAGTTTTCAGTCATGTAAAGAACACACCCCTTCACTGGTGCAACAACTCAGTTTCTAACAATGATGTGTAGTACTCACTAGGATGGTGATGAAAGAGTTAGACTTCATTGACCATTTTTTTTAGTTATTTTGAGGTCACACATGGCAGAGCTCAGGGCTTATTTGTGGTTCTGCACTCTACTTCTGGGGTGCTTGGGAAATACATAGGATGTGAGAGTGAACCAAGGCCAGTCATATGCAAGGCAAGTGGGCTATACACTGTGCTATTACTACAACACCATTTGACCATTTCTAACACTAAGAAAAACAAATGTCACAATTGAACTAAACAAAGGTTATTATGACAACCTCCCTCAAGCATCAATACCTTTTTTTTCTAGTTCTGAAGACTCCACGTGGGAGCAAGATAGGCCATAAATGAAGAAAAGACAGAGCTGCCCGAATAAGAAAATTGTAGCTACCTAAAAACATCATCCCAATAGATCCACCAATTATAAAATTCTTAACAAAGAATAGGCCCTAGAAACACAGAATAAATCTGTTTCATTTAACAAAGTTTATCCAAAATTCAAGGTCAAACATTTATTTGCTGATTTAAAACCATTCCTTTTATTAGATCCTTCAATTTATTTACTATTTTTATTACCTTAAATATAGCACTTTTTTTGTTGCTTTTGGGCCATACTGAGAGGTGTTCAGTACCAGCGGTGCTCTAGGCTCTGCATTTAGAATTTACTACTAGCATTTCTCAGGGAACTGTAGAGATAGCAGGGATCAAACCCAGGTTGCTCACATTCAAAGCAAATACCCTACCCCTGTACTAATGCTCTGGCCTCAAACATTGCAATTTTTAAAGTCTTTATATTGATGAGACTAGACAAACGAAAAAAAAATGCATCTCCAAGACAAGTTTAGATCCTTAGTAGTGATGCCAGGGAGTTTTAAGGAAGAAGACTAAGGCTGAGTGTGTTGAGAAAGAAAAAGAGCGTCCATGATCATTGCTGCTCTGCTAAATCTTTGAGGTTTGGGGAAAATCCAAGAATATTATTGAAACAAAAATTGTATGCAAAGTGAATAAACTATCTTTATAAGAAAGTCTATTAAAGTGGGTAACAATAAATTATGTGTATGCTATAAAAAGTATATTCCTTCATATTAATCTCCATTTAACATTTCACCTCAAATATATAAATAGTTATTTAAGAGATATTTCTTTTTTTTTTTTTTTTTTTTTTTTTGGTTTTTGGGTCACACCCGGCAATGCTCAGGGATTACTCCTGACTCTATGCTCAGAAATTGCTCCTGGCAGGCACGGGGGACCATATGGGGCACCGGGATTCAAACCGATGACCTTTTGCATGAAAGGCAAACGCCTTACCTCCATGCTATCTCCTGGGCCCCAAGAGATATTTCTTGACATTATCTTCATCCCTTTTGAAGCTACATTGTTTTAAAAGTATCTTCCAGTAATAGTCTTAGATCATGTTTTCACTTCTTGCTCCTCATACTTTTTCTTATTGGTCTCCTTTATGAAGCATGCCACACAAACATATGAACCAGCCCCAAAAGACAAGAAGAATGGATGATGGATGAATGGATTCATAAAAAGATATGAGTAAATAGGTTTAAGAAGTGAAAGCCATATGAATGAATTTTAAAAAGGAGAAAAATAGAGGAAAGAAAAAAATGAGTAGAGATATATACAATCAGTAAAGGCAATAAAATTTCACTCAAGACATCTTTGATAAGCAATTGACCTGCTTTTCTAAATTTTCTGTCCCCTTGAGTCCCCTTTGATTTGGATCACAGATCTTGATTCTCTTCTGGAAAGTTTTCATTTTATTGCAACTCGTAAGTCTGGATAAAAGACATGAAGCAGATCACTTTACTGCATGAAGAGGCATATTGAAACAAAGCCTTTTCCTTTGTTAATGGTAAGCTCCTAAATAGTGCACAAACTCTCTTTCTCTATCTGGCCTCCACTGTGCTTGTTCAGTTTCATCTATTACCAATTCATAGGTCCAAAACTGAATCAGCACCTTATTTGCCTGATTACCACAACATGATATTTCAAATTTTGTGATTTTTTTCATGAAAATCATTTTCTTTATTTTTTGTTAATTTTGCCAACTCCAATTTAGTTTTGAATGACTACTTTATAAATTATTGCTTAGGAACAACCTTAAAAAATGTATTAACTTGGCCCGGGAGATAGCATGGAGGTAAGGCGTTTGCCTTTCATGCAAAAGGTCATCGGTTCAAATCCCGGTGCCCCATATGGTCCCCCGTGCCTGCCAGGAGCAATTTCTGAGCATGGAGCCAGGAGTAACCCCTGAGCACTGCCGGGTGTGACCCAAAAAAAAAAAAAAAACGTATTGACTTCTCTGAGTTAGCCTGTATAGTTTCCATAAATAAATAAATGTATGTATATGTATATATGTATGTGTACATATATAGATAGACACCAATTATGTGCTTTGTTAATTTAGATTGAGTTAGTATCTGAGACTTTGTTGAAAATAAGAACTTGACCTCAATTTTTTTTGTTACATTCTTAGCACCCAAAACACTTTAATACACACTGAACACAAGTGAGGTGACCTTTGAGGTTTTCAGGTTAGGAGGCATAGGGAATAGGTTGACAAAGTAGGAAATAAATAGCAAAGATTGTTCCACATGACATTTGATTATTCAAAGGATTTGTTTGAATTTCAAAGTCATACTTATAGATGCCACAAAAGAAAACAAAAATTTTGAAAACATGGACATAGGCCTAAAGAAAGGGATTAGAGTTGAAGATAGTCAGGAGCCATCCATGCATAGCATGGGCAAGTCATGGAAGTCAACAAAAGAAGACAAGAAGCAAAACCTGAGACAAGAAGCTCAGGTAAATATAGGTAAAGCCAAAATAAAGATATGAAAGGCACTGGTGAAGTGTAGTAAATGCATGAAGTACAAAACTTCAGATACCAAAGGAATTAACACCTTAAATATATATGGATAGTCAACCATATTGGCATCACACACGGTCATGTGGGATTAAATCTACACAGATCATAAATTTTACACTGTGGATTCGTGGGTTCATCTTGGAGGCTCTGGGTGTTGGTAAGAGTTGGTTTGGATGGGCTAACCTTTTTTTTTCCTTTGGGTCACACCCAGCAGCGCTCAGGTGTTACTCCTGGCTCTATGCTCAGAAATCGCTTCTGGCAGGCTTGGTGACCATATGGGATGCTGGGATTGGAACCACCATCCTGAATACCAGGCAAACACCCTACCACCATGCTATCTCTCTGGTCCCTGGAGGCGCAACCTTTAAAGCTCTTCTGGTTTGGGGAGTGGAGGGAAGAGGACTCGAAGGGTATGGTGGGAAGGAATTGTTCAGTCCGACTGGTAATAAAAGTGTAATTACAACCTTTGAATGAACTTTCAAGAAAGCTGTTTTTAAGAAGAGATGCAGAAACTAAGGCTTCTAATTTCTCACTTGAGATTTGAAGTCATAGGAGTAGATTAGCTCTAAAATCTTTTCTGTCAATCTATAAGCATTATTTCTATGCCATGTACACATCAGATAGACATGAAGAATTCAGAATAAAAGATATTTCAGAAGCAAAAGAAAGACAGAATTTCAAGTAAAGGCAGGTGATAGACATATTACAACAGAGTAGTGACAGAAAACAGATCTCCTGGGAAGAGGAAAAATGGAACAATGAGAAGCAGTCTCATCAACAGCATTTTCTGAAATATATAAATATATCTGGCTCTTATTGTATATAAAACATAAAACAGTGTTACACATGCAATCAACCTGGAAAAAATCCTTTTAATTCCACTTGTCCTATTTACTTACATAAGCCTGTCTCCCACTAGGTTTTATGAAGAGTTTTTACATTTTTACCTAATCTAGAGAGATAAACAAATAGTGACAAGAAAGTTAAAAGCAACTGTAACAACTTGTTTTGCTCAAAGAATAAAACAGACCTTTAACTAGACAAAAGGCAGTAGAATACTGTTTTGCTCTTTTGTCCCTTGGAAAGTTGTGAGACCTGTTCAGCTCCAACATTCCACACACCCAGGAATAAGTTGAGGAGCTAATTTCAGGCTCTGAGCTCAGTGAAAACAATGGTGAGCTAGAGGGTCAACACAACTTCGGACTAATGGATTTCATCTCACTCATCAGAAAGTACCTCTGGGAACAGAATGAAGAGAGCAAATTTTCTGCTGCTGCGGCTGCTGGCGATGGTGTAAACAAAAATCTCACTCAACCTTGCCTTGAATTCTTGCACAGGAAATCTTCTCTCACCTGCCTATGGAGACAGGTTTCCAGCCAGCACTCTCCAGAGACCAAGGGAAGATATTTTCTGTGCAGAGAAATCAGTTGCTATGTGCTCCATTGTGGCAACCAAGACTCACAAGGGCAAAGCTGATCCACCACAGCTTTCAGCTATAATCCCCCTGGAATCTATCCTGCTGTTATAGGGATAATTATCTAGTTATCCCTGAGGCTGCTTCTTACAATTTTCACATAAAAATTACCTCGTGCACAAGACGTTTAAATCCTTTAAATTTAAATTTAAAATCATGCCTTCATAAATATCATTGAGCCTCTCCATTACCTTTGGGACAGACATAAATTAGGCATCTTTGGATTTTCTTTAACATGTTAAAAGCACAAGAGTACAGAGAGGATCTCATTGGTACTCATTGGTGTATATATACATATATATATGTTTTTGTATAAATCTTTTCATAAGGAAACAACTATTTGTGTGATGTTATCTTTATTCATGTTCTAAAGGCTTCGGACTTGAACAAGGAAATCTCATAAAGCAAAGGAAAATAATAGCAGTCTTATATGCTAATGGCTGCTGCTAATAAGAACTCATTAGATGTCACCACTTCATGCCATCATGCTATTTGTTTTACTTAACTAATGATTTCTCCTCAATAAGACCAGTGTCTCCTATAAATTAGTGCCCACCTAGAACTAAGAAGGCACTCAGAAAATCTCTGTTAAATCCAGGTATTCTCTGACCTATTGGCCTCCCCTTACCTCTGCCCATTTACTCCTTGATATGGAGTTTGTCTACAATATGGAAATTGTGTTATGTGAACTCTCTGGAGCCAGACTGATTTTTTGTTTTACTTCTTGTAAATCTAAAGCTTGCTCTCAGACATGTATATTCATTTTCTAGAGAGGGCATGACATTTTCATAATCACCACAAATAGAACATAGTGGCCACGCTGCTAGAATAAGGAAGTGTGTATGTTCTCTTGCTCTACTGCTACAATGACCTATTTCACAGAAGCATCTTGTTGGTGCTGATGAACTGCTCCATATGTAAGCAAGCAACACAGCACTGCTAGTCTGCTGCTCAGACAACTCAGGATAAAATGTTTCACTCCAAGAGCCAAATTCAAGAGAAACCGGACATTTTTCCCATTACTAGTATTAAAAAGAAAGTTTCCTTAAAGATTCAAACCTAGATTATTATTTTATACACATCAGGAATTTGATAATTTTAGGACAAATAAAAGAACAGCATCCCCGCGAATAACAAAAGTTAAGTCTAGTCTTTGAGACTGCCAATTAGAAACTGAGGTGTTTAGAGGGAAAAGTGGAACAAACTTCAGGGTCCTGCTTGAAGGCTTTCCTCAGGCGAAATGCACTCTACAATGTGAATTTTTCAAGTAAAAAAATGGAGGTGTTTGAAAACTCCTATTCTTCCAAATCGGGAAAGAAAATTACTGTTCAAATGCTAAAATGTGTACCCGATGTCACCAAAACATATGCCAATTCTGTGCAAAATGCCTCCGAGTCCTTGACCTAATGAGGTTAGTGACAGGGATATGGATGACTAGAACAGAAAACGCAACTCAGAAATAATTTTTTTCATGAACTGCTATATTTCTCCTGTCATTTAACCAATTTCCCCCTCAAAATTACAACCCAGACAGCAGATCTTCCTGGCTAATGCTGCATGTGACAGACTAAGTGCTATTTAAGTACTAATATTATATGTATCAGTCTGACATGGAAAACTTGAGTATCCATGCACCTGGCCTCCCAGGAGATAAAGGTCTTAAAAGATTCCCCTTAGCAAAGCAAACCACAGCACTGACTGTCCCATCCTATTAGTAAAAGAGCAGCACTATGACCAGGCTCTCCAGTAGAAATAGGGCTGTCAAACTAAATCTTTAGCCTATGGACTTACTATATATGTAAATCTAGCAACTTTAACCAACATTAATATTTTGAGTTAAAATTCAATGTTTTTAAATTATATCAATAGAGAAAATGACTGTGTGATCCCTGCCTTGTGCTCATGAATTTTGTCATCTTTGCAGTTCACTGTATACTTAAATTTTGATAATTGGAAGAATAGAGCAGATGCCTAAACTCCCATAATCAAAGAAATTACACATTTGTATTTTCAAATTTAACTGCCATCCGAGCATCTTTGCTCTGTGAGTATCTATTAGGTTTGAGTTCTCAGTAAAGAAAAAACACTGGTTTCCTACAAATTTGCTTTATCCTTGTAGGGCACTTGTTCTGTTAGGAAGCACAAAGGCTGGAAAGATAGAACAGGTCTTAAGATAGAACCAGGCTGACCCTGGTTCGACCTTAGAGCAACACTAGTATCAATCAGTCAGCACAGGCCAGGAGTAAGCTGTGAGAAATTAGGTATGGCCTAAGTTGAGGTATGGCCCCAAACAAATAAAAGAATTATGACATATAGTCATTGAGGATAGTGGATATGGCAAAGTGAAGTTATTTAAGATCACCCCATACTTGCCTGATATTTATGAAAGGCATCAAACTGTACTATATCTACACTGAGTAAATCATCTATAAGATATGACCATGAGAAGTGTGATAATTTGAGTAAGGGACTAGGTAAAGCTATAAGTTCCTTTACCTTCCTTCATGGAAATACCATCAATCCTGGCTATGAAGACAGAAAAAAAAAGACTAAGAGATAAAGAGGGTCAGGAGATAAGAGGATCAGAATATTCAAGAGATACTGTAATGATTTATTGATAGGTTGGTTGGTTTGGTGGTAACAACCCATAGTGCTCAGGGACTACTCCTGGCTCTGGATTCTAGGGAATGCTAGAGTATTATGAGGCTCCTGGAACTGTACCAAGGTTTCACACATGCAAAGCATGCATCGGTCCCTTGAACTATCTGTTAGGCCACAAGAGATGCCCCTTAATCAATTCAGAGTCAGGCCAATGAGGGAAGGGTAGCAGAAAAAGAATGACTAATGTTCCTGGGGAAAGGGATCAAAGAAAAAGATTTCCACATGAACCTTAGAGGCTGATTGCTTTAAAAGTTTTCTAGATCTAAACATAAGGTTTCTTCTAAGCCTCTGTTATTAGATAATATTTTACCTTTTAAAAGAAAAGTTCACATGCCACATGAAGTAGAACATGATCCCCTTGATTTTAACTTTACTTAAAAAATAATTATGGAAGACAATAATGACTTGCAATGTCTTTCTTAATTGGCAGTTTAACAAAAATCATTTGGACTCTATCTGATGCCTTAATTCCAGTTCCTCATTAGAAAAGAAACTACGAACTGTTTTCCTAAAACAAACCAGGTGTATCTCAGGAAAATACTGTACCACCACTATAGCTTCCATACCCTCTAGCCTCCAAAAAATAGGACATTACTTCGCAGCTTCCTGGACAAAAGTGAGTGACACAATTTCAATAGACCCACACAGCAACTATTTTCCCATATTCTAAAATCAGTTTATTATTAAACTGCTCAAAAGAAGGACCTCTCCTCCACCAACCATGCTTAAATTCTTCTTTATTGGCTCATTTACAGTCTGCTTCAATATTGTATTTATTAGCAAGTTATTATATATAAAAATAAACAAGAATTTATGGGATGGGATGAGGGTGGGAAGTGAAGTAGGAAACAGCTGCTTAAGTAGTAAAAAGTAAAGGGTTGAGGTAGCATTAGTAGTTGCTAAGGATATTTTAAGTATGCTCACTATAAAAAAAAGTTGTACTTTTCTTAAATGACTTTCACCTCAATAAAAATAAAAAACAATTAATTAAAGAAAGTGATTTACAGAATGACCCCCCAGATCCCTGACCCCAAGGAACTCAGCACAATCAAGAGTGTGTGTTTATAATCTATGCATGACAAAAAGCCCTAACGGCCTTATATAAGAGAGTCATGTCTATAAGTCCATGTGATAGCTGCTTAGGAGAGAGGCCAAAGGCAGGAGAAGTATATACCATAGGTAAGTAAGTGGGATCCGAAAACCTTAGAATTGAAGCTACTTCAGTTAATCTTCAACAATGAATAGGATTTGTTTCTCTCCTAACCTACACAAACTATGAAAAATAAGACATACTGTTAGAAAGCTCAAACATAAATATACAGCACTCATAAAGAACTCTTCCAATTCCGGGCATGATCTCACTCTGGATTAGAGCTGTTTCTCTTCTAAATTATAGCTATTGCAATTACCCACAACCAAAAGGGAATAAAAACTGTTTAAAAGGGAAACTACGGCTGAAGACATAATTCAAGGTTTTGGGTTAGAGAGTTCAACTAGTATGGCTCTGGTGGGTTCCAGGCAACCTCCAACAAAACCAAACCTGAGATTGGTGTCTATTTGTTTTATCTTTACTTATAATAATAAAATAAAATGAACAGCAGGTGAGGGGAAAACACAACCAGACTACTGAGTGATTCTATGAATGATAAAGTGATTTGTGCATATGATATATAATTACAGATCTAAAAAAATAGGAGAAACTAAAACTATTTTTATTTGGGGTTCATATAATTACAGAGGAAAGCTATTTGAAATCACTTGGTTTATGAGAAAAGCAAGATGAGTAGGACTAACAGCAATTTGGAAAGAACACCAAGAGGTCATCAAAATCACAGGATAGATATCCAAACAGATGAAATATTTTCTTCTTTTGATTGAGAAATATTAAAATATTTTAAAAATATTTAAAAATAAAAGAAAGATTAAAATACATCCTAGGTAGTCATTAAAAGTTTTCTCATATGGGATGCAGAAAGGGAATGGGGAAGGTGGGAGGGCAAACCTGGTGGTGGGTATTCCCCTGATTCAATGTTAATATGTACCTAAAATACTAATGTGAATGATATGTAAGCCACTATGATCAAAATAAAAAATATTAATAAAAAATTATAAAAAAAAGTTTTCTCAACTAAGAGTTGATTTAAAATAACTGTATTCTGAATAAAGAAGCAGTAAATATGAAAACCTACTATAGATTATATAGAAAAATTTCATTTAGTTTATATATTTTGACGGGGGCCGGGCAGTGGCGCTGGAGGTAAAGGTGCCTGCCTTGCCTGCGGTAACCTAGGATGGACCACGGTTCGATCTCCCGGTTCCCCATATGGTCCCCTGTAACTGCCAGGACGACTTCTGAGCGAATAGCCAGGAATAACCCCTGAGCGTCACCGGGTGTGGCCCAACCCCCCCCAAAATATATATATATATATATATATATATATATATATAGACAAATATGAAAACTTTTATTTCTAAATATTAGTAAATATAAAATATTTTTACTCAGTTCAAATGTAGTCTTCTCAGAAAGATTAAATTATTCAACAATTACAGTCAAATAAGCTTGCTTTTTTTCATCTTGCATACTATCCATTTATATCTGACTAAAATATGTTACTTTAAAATATGGTGGTTGTGGGGCCCGGGATATAGCATGGAGGTAAGGCGTTTGCCTTTCATGCAAAAGGTCATCGGTTCGAATCCCGGTGCCCCATATGGTCCCCCGTGCCTGCCAGGAGCAATTTCTGAGCATGGAGCCAGGAGTAACCCCTGAGCACTGCTGGGTGTGACCCAAAAAACCAAATAAAAAAAATATGGTGGTTGTGTTTGATTCACTGCTTATTTGTACTACCTCTAAAACTGTTAAACTTTATTAGGTATATTTGTTAAATGATAGAATAAATGAATGGAAAAGAAATCAAAATATTATTTAGTTTAATTCCACATTACAACTCCTCACCTTCCGCTCTGAATGACTTATAAAACTATGTAAGTGAAAATGTGTTACTTGTATAGCTAGTCTAAGCACTGTAGGGTTAATTAAGAGTATTTAATATTTAGAGTTATTTTTATCCTCTAGTTATATATCCATGGCTAAACTAAACATTTCTATGATGGTCTCATCATCAATAAAATTGATATTATTAACTAGATCAGATATTTTTATACTTTTTTCTTTTTTTTGTGGGCAAAGTGAATTACAAATCTTTCACAGTAATATTTAAGGCACATAGTAGTAATGAATGAGGGGCATTTCCACCACCACTCCTCCCTCGACTCCTGTTTCCAGCATGCATCCCTCTTCCCCCTCCTCTACCCCCCCCCCCGTAATGCTAGTCCAGCTGTTCCCCCATGTACAGCTTGATATACATTGAGTATCATTTCTGTGGTCATTGACTTTGGATTTTGTGTTCAAGTCTGTAGATCAGATATTTTTAAGACTGTAAGCACATAAACTATTTCTGGAATATACTAAGAATTCACTAAAGCTACATAATGAGTTAAAGACACAAAAAAGAATAATAGCTTAAATGTAGAGTTTTCTATCCTAAGATGACTTTTAAGAGTGAGTAATCTGTACTCAGAGGAGTTCAAACAAAACTTAATTATGCATTTGATGTATATATTGAAGAAAGGATTTATACATCAGAAAGCCATTTACATTAAATAACTTAACATTCTCTTTCTTATCCTCCCAACCCATATTCTTTTATGACTAACACTGTAAGCTGAAACTAAGAACTGCATAGCAAAATTCTCAAATACTAGAAAGTATAGTGCACAATTTCTAAATGTAAATTCAAATCAACAAGTGCATTTGTAATATTTTCACAAGAACTTATAGTCATTTTAATAAGTGGAACATTTCCTATCCATCTGTGGTCATGAGGATATATACATCTATATGTATATATGCATATATATAGGCCCAAAATATATAGGCCCTATTGCTCCATAAACTACAGGGAATCAGGTGGAGGAACATGGGAACAAGAGTACAGGTATTCTTAGAGATACAGAGATACAAAGAGATTTGCTTTAAAAGACTCTATCTAAATGAAATTATGGGTAAACCTATAGTGCCTAAAGGGTAGAAATTGAAAAGATCCTTGAGAAATGAAAATGAGCCAAACAAAAACCAAGAAAACAGACAGACAAAAAAACACCCAAACAACAATTAAAAACTATTATTGTTTTTAGTGGGAAAGGGAGAACTTAAATGCAGCCTAATTTGTAAAGAACTTACAGAAAATGAGTTGGAAATTGAGCACAAATAAACAGAGTGGTGGGAACTGGAAGCAACTTAACCTTCTCACAGATGATATTGAGTAGAAAAACATAGTTTGGGGTAAGCGATTTTTTTCTTTTTTTTTTTGCCCAGTTTCCCTCCTGTTCTCTCCCCTGCCTGCCTCTCTTTTTCTCTCTCTTACTCCCTCCACCCCCTTTTAGACACTGGTTTGCAATATTGCTACTGAGAGGTATCATCCTATCATTTTATCTCCTTTCAGTGCCCAAATCTTTCCTTCCTTCCTTCCTTCCTTCTTTCCTTCCTTCCTTCCTTCCTTCCTTCCTTCCTTCCTTCCTTCCTTCCTTCCTTCCTTCCTTCCTT
>PVKC010007731.1:0-29129 GCA_004027635.1 Crocidura indochinensis
GAGCTGGAGGAGAGAGAACTCGTCCTCCCTACCTCCGTTAGCGAACCTCTCCTGGGGGCGGATTACTTCACAGACCCACTGTTTGTTTAGTAGTAGGCTGTTTAATTGCCAGTTGTTAAAGTTTTTCTTCTGTGTCCCTTTGTAGTTCACATATAATTTCAGAGTCTGTGGTCAGCAAAGGTAGCCTGCAAAATTTCTATCCTCTTTATTTTATGTAGATATATTTTATGTGCCAGCATGTGATCTCTCCTGGAGAATGACCCATATACATTGGAGAAGAATGTGTATCCAGGTTTCTGGAGATGGAGCGTCCTATATATAGATATAGATGCAGATATCTTCTAGGTCTCTTTCTTCCATTGCTCTTTTCAGGACTAGTATATTTTTGTTGGGTTTCAGTATGGTTGACCTATCAAGTGTTGATAAGACCATGTTGAACTCTCCCACAATTATTGTATTATACCCTCTTTCAAATTTGTCAAAAAATTTTATTAGATATTTTGCTGGTCTCTCATTGGTTGCGTATATGTTTAGTAGTGCAATTTCTTCCTGTTGCACATATCCCTTGATTAGTACCAAGTGTCTGTCTTTGTCCCTTACAACTTTTCTGAGTCTAAAGTTTATGTCATCTGATATTAATATGTCCACTCTGGCTTTTTTAAGGGTGTTGTGAGCTTGGCTGATTTTCCTCCAGCCTTTGATTTTGAGTCTATGTTTTTTTCTGACTGTTCAGGTATGTTTCTTGTAGGCAGCAAGAAGAAGATTGGATTCATCTTTTTGATTCATTTAGCTACTCGTGTCTCTTAACTAGTACATTTAGTCCATTGACATTGAGGGAGATGATTGTTATGGGAGTTAATATCATCTTTGAGTATGTTTGCTGTGCCTGTTGGTCTGTCTTGTCTTAAAGTAGACCTTTCATCTTTTCTTTTAAGGCTGGCTTTACATCTGTAAAGTTTCTGAGCTGTTGCTTATCAGTGAAGCTATGTATCAGTCCTTCAAACCTAAATGTGAGTTGGGCTGGGTGCAGTATTCTAGGTGAAGCATCCATTTCATTGTCCTGTCACAATATCCCACCACTATCTTCTGGCCTTGAGAGTTTCTGTGACATGTCTACTGTAAATCTTAAGGAAGCTCCTTTGAATGTAATTTCCCTTTTCTATCTTGCTACTTTCGTTATTCTATCTCTATCCGTGGGGTTCGTCATTTTGACGAGGATGTTTCTTGGGTGCTTTTCTTCGGGTCTCTTTTACCTGATACTCTTTGGGCATGCAGGATTTGATTGCATGCAATCTTTAGCTCTGGCATTTTCTCTGTGATGTCTTTGACTGTTGATTCTTCCTGGGGATCTCCTTCCTGGGCCTCTGGAACTCCAATGATTTTTATGTTGTTTCTGTTGAGTTTATCAAAGACTTCTATTTTCATCTGTTTACATTCTTTGAGTACTTTTTCAATTGTCTGATCATTTGCCTCAAGGTTCTTTTCCAATCTCTTCTGCAGTATGGAGTTGTTCTGCATTTCATCTTTCAGTTCACTGATTCTGCCCTTGGCTACTGTTACCTGTTGGTGAGGCTTTCCATTGAGGTTCTCAGTTCAGCTACTGTGTTTTTCAGACCTGTTATTTCAGGTCATAGTTTTCTGATTTATATATCTGTGTTCTGTTCAGCTTGAGCTGTGTTTTATTTGATTTCTATGAGGATCTTCCATATTTCTATTCTAAACTCCTTATCTGAGAGATTAATCAGATGGTTGGTATTTTTTTGGTCATCAGAGATATCGTCTTCATTTTCTGTGCTTGATGTTTGTCTATGAGGTTTCCCCATTATCACACTTATAGTGTGGTTTTTTTCTTCATGTTATGGCCGGGTTCAGTAGTTAGAAAGAGCATGGCAGAGAAGAGGAATGGCCATGCTCCTCTGACCCTACCCTGCTTGGGCGGGTCCAAGACACCTCAATCTCTGAGCTTCCTGAGGCAGTTCCCAGGCAGAGCGCCTAGGTGCCCCTCAATGGCGATGGCAGTGGAGGTTCGCACTCACCCTACTTGGGTGAGTCCAAGACACTTCAGTCTCTGGGCTTCCTATGGGGAGGCAGTTCCCAGGTGGGAACGCCTAAGTGTCCTTCAATGGCGACCAAGAATCAATTTCTAATACTTCTGACTCACAGTTTGGCACGTTTAAATTTCCATGAACCTCCTGGATTCATTAGTGTACAACCTTCCAGTTATCAGTGACCGGAGAAACTAAGTGACATGGTACATACAGCACTGAAGTCTCCACCACAAAAGAACAATTTCTGAGAATTGGGATCTAAATGTTTTGCATTGGAAGACAAAGCTACAGTTCATTGGTAAAAACAGCCCCATACATCTTTTTCTAATCCTGTAAGAAGTTATTTAAATCATTCCATGTCTTCTGAGGGGTTTTATTTATTAATATCAACAAAAATAAAACCTAAAGAGTGCCAGAGTTTCCAAAATATCCTGAAGCCATGAAATGTGAAAGCTGGCCAAACACCACCAAAGAACAAGGTCTTACCTATTTCCCTATTGCTATGTATGGAAAAGTATAAAATTTTAAGACACTTTAATTGGCTTCAATGTAATGTAGTTGATTTAGGGAACTTGTAATTTCTATTTCCTTAGATAAACTACTTAACAATAATATCAGTATATAGCATATGGTGTTAAGTTCAGCAGGAAAATTGTAAATAGTCCTACTATAATGTATTAGGGAGTATATATACACAGTTGTCTTACACAGTTGTCTTAATATACATGCTATATATTTCAGGATATATATCAAAATTATAAGAACTGCAGGACTATAATTTTATTACCTTAGTTAAAGATTTTTATATAGATCTTTCACTACATTATAGTTGACCAGCTAAGGGCATAAAAGTTAGCAAGCTTAATTTTAATAATTAGATATGAAACATTGCAGAATACATAAATCCTCTTGATGATTTACGTAGATTGATTTTACAATAAGACATAAATTAGATCTCAAAAATTTCAAATGTAAACATAAATTTCTCAAAATTTGATTTAATTCAGAATAAATGTTTCCTCATAAATTAAAAATATGTAAAGTACAAGTAATGCTAGTAATAAAAAGGAGAGATGGAGCTCAAAAGACGTAGAACACTGCCTAATAGACAGTCAATTCTAATGGACTGGCACTGCATACGGCTCATGAGCATAGAGCCAGGAACAACCAGAGCACCACTAGGCTCAGCCAAAAAATAAACAACCCCCATGCACACATTGTGATGGTAGTGACTAGAGTTATTATAAAAAATATAATAATGTGTACTAAATGTCACATATTAATGAGAAATATTCAAAAGTTTTTAAGTGGAAACAAGTAGATTTCTAGTAGAAGAATATTTAAAGGTGATTTAGGCATAAAGTGTTCTTAACTTCCTGGTAATAAGGAAAATGAACATTTAAAACATTATAAGGATCATTTATACCCATCTTATTAGCAAATTAAAAAGTCTAATATCAAATGTTTGTAGAACATGATGTAGCAAGAACATAGAGAAAGTACAACCATACAATTGCTTTGGAAAAGAATACAAGTTTAATAAACTGAAGATGGAACATCATAGGACCTAACAATTCTATAAGTTCATGAGTTTCAGAGAAATGTTTGTAAATGGACATCAAAAGCATAAACAAGAACATATTCATTTTAAATAGCATTATTTGGAATAGCTAAAACAGTAGAAATTGTCCAAATGTTTGCCAGCAGGGGAATAGATAAATAAATTATGTTATGTTTATTTAGTAGAATACTAAAGCATCATAAAAATAAAACCAAATTAATCACAGTCCTGCACGGTAATTGGATAAATCTCTGGAAAATAGAGGTGAGCCCGAAGGAAAATTTCATAAAAGATGCAACTGCATGCAAAACTAAACAGCATGGATATCTGAGAAAAATAAGCCTATGTGGTAAAACTATGATTAAAAGTAAGAGAATGAGAGCACAAAATTCAGGATAATTATGCATCCTGTGGGGGAGAAGAGAGACAAATGGAAAACACCCAAGTGGTGGTAATACTCCCTCTACTTCCAGTTTGATCAGGGGAGAGGTATCCACAGGCCTGTATTGTATCACTATTCTTCAAACTTGTGACATATTTTTGGTCTTTTACTTCCTCAAAACTTAATTTCATTTTTTTAAATTCTAAAAGTATAAAAGAGTGCCTTTAGGTTCATAAAGATAAAAAGAGGGCATGTATGTATGAGTAAAAGGCTGTGCTTTCATGCCTAAGACAGAGATCTGTCAGCTCTTGCTCTCCACCCCATCTCTGAGGCCGGTGTTCCAAGCATTAGTCCGACCTCTGACCCATGTTCCCAGAGATATAAGTGAAAATGAATTCATTCAGCACCAGGAGGCTGAGAAATCTGCAGAAAGAAGCTGCTGTTCTTCAGCAATGCTAGTGCCAAGCCCTGCTCCCCACAAAACTCTGACTCACTGCTTGCTAGCCTGCCATGCAGTTTGCAATTTTGTTTCTCCTTGTTCATAATATGAGCAATTCATACTAAGCTATGGCTTGCATACACACCTCAGCCTGCTGGGGTCAAGAGGTTCAGAAACAACCTAAACTGACTTGCAGAATCATCAGAAGTGTTATGACTTCATAACCCCAAGAGGAACCAGAGACAAGCAGTTAATATTCTATTACAAGCTTCACTTGGAGGAAAACGTTGACAAAAATATTTTAGATAAGCTTTTGCCCATCCTTAGATTATCTGGCTGGTCTCCTCCCAATTGCACTTTTGATATAACTAAATAGTCAGAGCCTAGAAATCGGATCTGTCCAAAATTTGCTCATAAATCATAACCTCATAATCTAAATTTATTGTTTTTAATAAACTTTCTCTCTGAGAGATACATACATCTATTAACTGAATTTCATAATTTCCGAATAATACAAGCGTTAGAAATAACTACTCAAGAATATCAAGAGGGGACACAGACACACGATTCAGAGGTAGAATACCACCCCTGCATGTGTTAAAATGTGAGCTGTTCCCTGCTAGCAACCCAAGTTGTCAAGTAAAATCCAAAATTCTATTGGTGTGATCCCTAATCCACCGCTCGGGTTTGGGTAACCTAGAAGGCAACCCCTAGTGCAATTACAGGTGTGTAAATACCACAAGCAAGAGTGTAGCACCTGGTACACCAAAACAAAAAGGGAAAGGAAGGGGTAGATAAGGATTATCCATACATATAAATTCATGCATAAGTTAAAGCATGTCACACCTTACATGAGCGTTAGCATTCTCTTTCCTAGTATTATCTTGAGCCATAAGATTCACACAGACCAAAACAGTCACAACTCAGATTCTGTAACTAACAACTTAACCAGTAATAAAACCCATTTGCAATTCTTTGTTTATGTTATTTCCTTATTTTATTCATTTATTTATGTACTGATTTTTTGATTTCTGGGTCATACCCGGCAGCACTCAGGAGTTACTCCTGGCTCTACGCTCAGAAATAGCTCCTGGCAGGCTCGGGAGACCATATGGGATGCCGGGATTCGAACCACCGACCTTCTGCATGCAAGGCAAACACCTTACCTCCATGCTACCTCTCCTGCCCCAATTTCCTTATTTTTAATTAGATATTGGTTTATTTAAAACTATTTTTGAGGACCAGAACAGTAGTACAAAGAGAAAGCACTGCCCTGAATGTGTCCAACCAGTTAGATCCCAGAAATCACATATGGTCCCCTGTCTTTGAGAAACCCTGAGTAAAGAGCCAATATTATGCCCTGTGCACTGTAAAATCAAAATAAAAGAAGTATGACTGGTTACTGCCCTTGTAATAGTTATTTCTAGGCTCTTTAGATAAAGACAAGAATTGGGGAAGCATATAGATTGACTATTTTCATGACATATTAATCCAACAGTAGAGAAAGTCAGCAAATTATGAATAATTTTTGAGGAGGAGATGAGAAGATAGAATAACCTGAGGGATTAAGTAGAACCATAAATGGAAAGTTGATGGATGTGTGTACTATTTTGCATTAAGTAAGCAAGTGCATAATGAACAATTTGGCTGACTACTGCCTCAGGTTCCTGGAAGGTGATTTCTAAAATGAAATGAATGGCTTTTTTATTCCTGGTACTCAGTGACCTTGGATCATTCCTAGTGGTTGATATTAATGACTAGTGGGGGACATTAGCATAGATATTTTATGCTGGGACACGGCTCGACAGGGGTGGTTTATGTCATAAATTTATGTCATAAATGTTATTGGAGTGTAAGGAACTTGTTAGGTGATCTCAATTAAATTTAGGAAAGGAAGAGGCTGGAAATGGAGTCAAATGGTGAATGATGTAATTGATCATAAATGGACAATGAATCTTCAATAAAAACTAAGAAGTGGAAGCTCGGGTGAGCATCCCTGGTTAGCATTACTCCACAAGACTGTGTCCACAGAAGATGATGCCCAAGTCATCCTCTACAGAATGGTGATGATCCTGACTATGAAAACAAAACAAAGGAAGTTTTGTGTTTGAGATACTCCCATACCATGCCCTCTGCATCTCTTTTATTTGGTTCTGACTTGTAACTGAAAGAAATCCTGGATCAATTACAGCATGAATGTGTATGAAGTCTTTCCTCACCAACAAGCAAATTTCTGATGATACCACAGGTAACTGCAAGGTAAGGTAAGAGGTAAGAGCTCAGAGTTTCTGTGCCTTTCTAGATAGAGCCACCCTCCCCCAAACTCTACCTGTTCAT
Source organism: Crocidura indochinensis (assembly GCA_004027635.1). Classification (NCBI taxonomy): domain Eukaryota; kingdom Metazoa; phylum Chordata; class Mammalia; order Eulipotyphla; family Soricidae; genus Crocidura; species Crocidura indochinensis. The sequence goes on from PVKC010007731.1 coordinate 6,768, forward strand.
TAAATTGAAAACTCATCAAATCCAGTTTTGCTGGGTTTCTATGGCATTTTCATCACATAGGAATACGTGTTGACTTACTAGCCAGCTCTTTGATAAATTTAAATTTATTTCAATATAAAGTTTGTGGGGTTTTTTGGGGGGGTGGAATTTTTTGTTTGTTTGGGGGCCATACTTGGCCATGTCAGGGGTTACTCCTGACTCTGAACTCAAGAATCACTTTTGGCAGTTTCAGGGGATCATATTGAATGCTGCGGATTGAACCCAGGTCAACTGTGTGCAAGGCAAATGTCCTACCAGCTGTGCTATCACGCTGGCCCCTCAATATCAAGTTTTAAAGTGACTGGATAGGATTTTTTTCTAAAAAATAGTTATAGTCTTTAAATCTAGATATAAGATATGTTAAACTAAAGCTGTTATATGGAAAAATTGGCAAGGACATATAGCACACTTTTAATAATAAAATCAGCTTCATAATTATGATTCAAAAATTATGATTCACAACAAAAATAAAATAGTGAAAAAAAGTTATTTGTATTTTTAAATCATGCACTATGCATGATTTAAATGAACATGTTGAATTCCTAATGATAAACATTATATTGCAACTTACATGAACTAAAATATAAAATGACAACAATAAAACTATTATAACTGCACAAAGAAATGAGGAAACTATAAAACAAAGGCGGAAAACTAAATGTAACCATCTATTGTTATAGATAAAATATTTAAAATAGAATATTAAACTGCAATACTTCTATTGTACCTGGACATAAAATTACTATGAAATGCAGACTATCACAAGCAGCATTGTTGATCTAATTTTTTTCAAGTGGCAAATAATTCTGAATCGACTTCTAAACAAAGAAAGCATTGTCTTCCTACAGCTTACATGCATTCCTGTAAATTTTTGGTGCCATCTGAAAAGGTACAAAATAAATATCAGGTTCAGAAAAGTATAAACAGAACAAATCTTCATGGCCTGTGCTGTAAACACCACTGAACAAAGCAGCACTCCCCTCTATATGACTCAAATATAAACTTGGCAACTTGACACCTAAAATTCTCCAATGATTTTATAAAATTATTTATTTGATTTGGATTTTGGGGTTTTTTTTTTGAGTATTAAGGAGGAAGCTTCAAAACACAGGACAGAATGTCTTTTATATTTTATTGCCTAAAATTAGATGAGTCTTCTAACGAATGGGATTCTTCAATTAGGGATCCAATATATATATACTTGTTTTTTAAACACTGGGAATCTTATTGAAAGGAGTATGAAGGTCATCACACATGACATTCGTTGTATTCTTTTAACTCTAAAAGCAACTGGTACAGTAAGACTTTGTTCCATGGTAGCACCTCTGCTATTCTGTGTGGGGCAGTTTTTATATAAGGATCAGAAATGGTCATGGGGCCCCAGTTTTAGAAATGTACATATTTGGTCAAATGGCTGGGCACTAACTCTACCCTACTTTTAGGTGGTAGCTCTCTTTCTAGGTTCATTGTTGAAATATCTTGCCTGGCATCTATCAGAAATGGAAACTTGATTTAATGATACTGATACTGTCATCTGAATTTAGGTTACCACAGATACATTCCCAAGTTATTGGTAATTTAAATATTTGACTGTATTTGGATGTCTTTTCATTCTTTGTTTACTTCCAGGAACCTAGGTAATGGGTTCATGCCCATTCAATATACTGTCAAAGAAGTTTTTATTTTTGCTCAAATCCTGCATATACTTCCCCCAAATGGTCCAAAAGGTCCCCAAATCTTTAAAGTTTTTGTCTTTCAGTGGAATTCTTCCATGCTTTCTATCACACAACTGTAGATGCTAATAATCTTGGAATAGCTGCGAGGTGACCACATGATGGAAGTTAACGACAGAAATATTTGGATTTATTCATCCACCAGCTACTTGATGAGATGTATTCTTTCCCATCTATTTGCTCCATTAAATATTTGGAACAGGAATTATGACACCTTATGGAACTGAGATTGAGTAAAGTAAAATTTCTCTTAGAACCACAAATTTCTCTTAGAACCACATTAACGAATGAGCACTGGGACTGAGCTTTATCTAATTTTTTATGAGTCCAGTGCTTTTGCTTTCATACATTTACTTGCATAACATAATGTTTTAAGATAAAACATGGAATATAGAAGAGAGAGCTTTAATCTGTATAAATAACCAAAGCTATATCTTAGATGAATGCCAAGGGCTTTGTTTATTCTCATGATGAAGAATATAGTTATACTCTAATCCCAATTAGAGAAATAAAAGTAAAGAGATATAGTGAAACAGAGAGAACACATGCACAGAAACAGAGATATACATAGAGAGTGTTCATCTGTAAGGGACCAACACCAGTGTCTTTTGGATCTTTCAAGCAATCTTACAAAGCAGTCAGATCAACTATGCTACCTTTCAGGCTTGAACTTATATATAATATCCTTTTTTTACTCTTAATCTATTTAGTGAAAGTTGTTCAAGAAACACAAAACTATAACCCATCTCCAAAGCCACATAAGCCTCAAGGTCAAATGACCCTCAGTCATTTCTAAGAAAACCCTAGGGAAGAATTACAGGAAGGTGCCTTCTGCTTAGATTCCTTAAAAACATTTTTAGTCTACACAACTCCCTATTCTATGTCCATCACTACCTAAGTCCATCATCTTTAGAACTCATATATCAGACAAAGTGGGGTCCTTTGTTGAATATTCAGAACCTCTTTGGGAGAAGTGGAGCTAGTAGTGCCTACTGTATTAGTCAACTATTACAAACAACCTCAGACTCTCAGAAACTTTCAATAACAAGTATTCATTTTTTGGCTCACTTGTAGAGAGCCAACCAGGAATTGGCTGGCTTAGTTTAGGCTTAGTTGAACATCTTTGTTTTGAGTTATTAAACCAGCTGATTCCAATATGTTCCACATGTCTCTTTTGGAAATCCAGGTGGGAGGGACAGCCTCTCCCTTGGAGAAATTCTTCTCATAATAAGAATAAAAGTGCCAAGAGGGTGGTCCCATTATACAGTCTCTTATGATGTAACAACATTTCTAAAACCTGTTTATTTCACATTATACAGGTAAAAATAAGCCATATATTCTCATTCACTGGTAATGAGAATGTCGATTTGCTCAGCCTTTCTGGAAAACAATATGAGCATCCCTAAAAAAATCAAGAAATTGAGTTTCCATTTGACCCAACAACTCCACCTCTTGGAATATAGTTCAAAGGCCCAAAATAGTTACTCCCTATGTTCTTTGCAGCACTAAAGACCTGGAAATGACCCATGTGTCCAAGATTAGATGACTGTATAAAGAAACTATGGTATATACACAATGAAACATCACTTAGTCATTAGAAAAGAGATAAAGTCATGAAATTTGCTGCTACTTGGAGAGACCTGTAGAGTATCATGATGAATGAAATAGTCAGAAGGAGAAAAATCAATACAGAATAATCTCTCATATATTAGATGCAGAGATACATAATGGTGGAATAACAAGTATATTCAATGACAATGGAAACAAAGAACGTGAGAGCTGGCATTTACTTGAGGGCGCTGGAGGATAAGAAGGAAGGAGCAACATCTATGGTGGAGGGAAATGTTAAACCAGGAGGAAGAGGTGGTGCTCAAAGGTAATAAAGTATTATGTATGAAATCCTATTAGCAACTAACTATACTGTAAACCACAGAATGAGAACATACGTATATAAATTATATATATGAATATATACATATCAGTTATACATGTCATATATTATATATAAATATATTTATATTTACATGTTAAAGTCTGTATATGTTATAGAAAGATATATTTATATAAGTTATAAATGTTATATATATAAAACACTCTTGTAGAAGCTGACTGGTGGGTGGTAGGCAAATGGTAGAGTATTTGTTGGAGGGAATTGGACACTGCTGAAAGCATTGATGTTGAAATGTTGTATCCCTGAAACTCTATTATGAATAATTTTATAATTCCGCAATGACTAAATGTTTTTAAAGTGTCATTTCACCAGGTCAGAATTTAAGTACAAGGAAGCACCCCAGATGAGAGGCATTGTAAAATTAGACAATAAAAAGTATAGGTCTGAGAAAAGTTAAGTATTGGGGTTGAATGATCAATCTGCCACACTAAGAGTTTACGGAGAAAGACTGTTCAGAATTCTGATTGGATGTACCTCTCTCTGTGACTCCTAATTAAAGAAGTCTCAGTCTTAGATGGACTAAAATGACCCGTAGGATTTCAACTAGGAGAAAATCTTAGCCTTTTACCCGAAAACACTTACAGTATTCAAAAGGTCCTGAGAATCTGACTCTGCAGAATGTTGCACTGACCTCTTCAATTTCACAAATTCCAAGGAACACAAGCCAGACAGGCATAATGAGACTTGAGAGCATGCCTGACAGTGCCAACAAGAGTCTGCTGGATCTGCCAACATCTCTCACTTCTTTCCTTCCTTCTAGTCTTCACTCTTCAGAACGGGGAGTGGCCTCAGAAACCCAGCAACATTCTTGAAAAGTTAATGAAATTACAGCTCTTTGTTTAAGCAACTCTTCCCTGTTGTCTTTCTGTTTTTTTTTCACATCTGCCCTGCAGAAGCAATTTTACAAAAAGGAAAGCATCAATCCAGAGTTTGAATTCAGGATCTCAGGCTCTTACATAAGTCATCATCTAGTTGTTAACTATGATAGTCATTTAAAAACATTTAGGAAAAATGCAGTCACCATACCTGCACCAAGTCAATTTCATAGACTCACTCTGTTTTCAAAAAAGATATAAATCAAGCCATGAAAAATTATAGGTAGATTAGCCACACAGCTGAAAGTTGGAAATCTCAGGAGAGATGGGCCATGTCCCTGCCCTATTGAACCACACCTGCACCCATCATCCACAATCACTGCTTCATCAATGCCCCTATTTCACCATTTATTTACTGCTCTCTACAGAGACACCAATCTGACCAAAATTCCAGTATGCCATTATTTGGGTTGATATCATGGGGACTTTTTTGGAATGAATGTGGGTACCCTCCCTACCTTCATACTTCTGGGAAATCTGGCAGCTAAAAATATGCCTCACAAAAGCAGTATTATCAGCAATAGTGCTTGGAATTCCTGGACCTCGCAGCTACATAACAACTTCATTTTTTTTAATATAGCCATCCCCAGAGGAACAAACCAATTTAGATAACAATGTGTAACTGAAGTCACCTAAGGTTCAGAAACAAATGAAGTAAGAAAATGGTCAGCTATCAACAAAAGATTACTAAACCTTCCTACAATGACTCAATGACCTCATTGGAGATAGAATAATTCCAAAAATTTGCTTTAGCTGTACTTCTTTTTACCCCTTCTTCTTTTTATTTGTTTCTCTTCATTTTTAAATAAGTCTACTTCCACTTATCTGAAAACATGTATTATGATAAACTATGTCAATTATGTGATACATGCTCTTTAAATAAAGTAAATTTAAGAAAAACACAGGTAAACTGCAAACTAGTGATTAAATAAAACTAATGTACTGGTAGTAGAAAAATAATTGTCAAACTTAAGTACTTTGTCATGCCAATCATTATGCTAAGAATGGAATGCAAAACATCTCATTCCAATTAACTCTAGCAGCACAAGAAAATTGTACAAAAAGGATCAACATACTTTATTTAAACATATTTTAACTTATTTTTCAAAAGTTTGCTCACTTCTTATCTTACCACTTATAGGTTTTTCAACATCCTTCTAATATCTTAAAGGTTACTTATGTTTTTATGAAAGAAAATAAGTAAATAAATTTAGGTCTACAACTCAGTTTTGTCACTTATATAAATTTTTGTTTGTTTGGGTCACACCCGGCGGTGTTCAGAGGTTACCCCTGGCTCATTGCTCAGAAATCGCTTCTGGCAGGCTCAGGGGACCATATGGGATGCCAGGATTTGAACCACTGATCTTCTGCATGCAAAGCAAACATTTTACCTCCATGCTATCTCTCTGGCTCCTATAAATTTTATTTTAAGGAACAAGGGGGTTGGGTCATACTCAGACTGTATACAAAGTAGCACCTTACCTCTGTACGATCTCTTCAGCCCAGGTGCACATATTAAAAATTTTTGTTTGACTTCTCTGATCTCAGTTTAATTTAAAAAATAAGCATCCAAGTGTCAAAGTCACAATAGAATTGCAGTAAGTTTCCTTATAATTGCTGTTAGATAATTGTGTGTTTCTTGGCCTTTACTAACTCTTCTTCCTCTGCTCTGAATCCAACTTTCTAGGTTCTACACCAAGAACATCACTTCTCTGTTCTCCATATTTCTCCTTCATTTTCATTATCCTCCTCTACTTCCTTCTTGGTCTCAACTAACTTCTATATTTCATTGATTTCTTCCCCAGCATTGTATACCAATTTAAACATTTTCCAACTCAAATGTATACACAGACAATCTCACATACATGGGTGGTACTAAGATGGCTGAAAAGGAGGTTATGTTTACCATATTTGCCGGCGTATAAAATGACTTTTGAAATGAAAAAAAAAAAAGTCAACTGAAAATCAGGAGACGCCTTATACGCTGAGTATATCCCAAAAAATGTCTCCATTTGCCGCTGAAAAACATCTCGAGGGACCGGGCGGTGGCGCTGGAGGTAAGGTGCCTGCCTGCCTTGCCTGCGCTAGATCCCCCAGTGTCCCATATGGTCCCCAGTGCCTGCCAGGAGCAATTTCTGAGCATGGAGCCAGGAGTAACCCCTGAGCACTGCCGGGTGTGACCTAAAAACCAAAAAGAAAAGAAAAAGAAAAACATCTCGATATGTTGCTAAAAGAAAATCATCTGGACATTGCCACAAAATACAACTCGATCCTGCACCAATCGCTGCAAGGCTGCTCGGACCGCCTCTCTAACTTGGCCAATCCAAGCAGGCTTTTGATGCATGCAAATTAGACAATGTTCTGGACCAGAATCTATACTGTCAAAAGCTGATCAAATGGGCCAGAGTCAGAGAGGAAGTCTATTCCAGTATACCCTTTGAACCTTGGCTTGTTGTGTTTGGCTCACTGTGGTACATAGAGTTGCAGCATAGGAACGTTCTTTCTTATATAATGAATATAGGCCTAAACCTAAGTTTATTTTTTTTTTAATTAAAATTCTGGTTCCATGGAGAAAAACTAATTGCATAGGGATCTTCTATTTTAGGTTGGTCAAACAAATGTGAAGCACACACCTTAACACTGTCAACCACTTTACTTTCAAAAAGCTGAACATCCTCTTCATACTAAACCTATGTTTTAACTGTAAAATTAGGGGGTCGTCTTATACGACCAGTCGTCTTATACGTCGTCTTATACGCCGGCAAATATGGTACATCTTTCTGCAATGATAGAAAATCTACTTGAATCAACAAATACAGAAACTAAGGATCTCCAGAGGAAAAGAGCAAGGGACTTTTACAGCAAGGGACTCCTGAGCCACAGGAGACAATGAGGCAGCCTTACCAAGACTGAAATGTTAACATGGTGCAACCATCTACAATTTTTTGGTTTGTAAATTTCTAAGATGTAGAACTTTTCATTGTAAATTTCTAAGATGTAGAGACTTATATCACTAATATGGAAAAACTAGAGTCTGTAAGGTATGAGAGTGTTTGACAGGCATCATCTTGGTGACTTCTTGTAATGTTGTGGATAGCCAAACTATTGGCTATTATATTAGAATTCACTTTCCATAGTAATAGGCCATGAAGGTTAATCCTAAAGGAACTTCTACTCATCCCCGATATTAAGCAAACCAAATATAGTTGGGAAATTGTTGCCAAGAGTACTTTCTTCTGACAGATAAGGAGACCTAATAACCCCTGCCAGTATAGAGCTGACTGTTGATGATCAAACATGGAAAAAAAATCACCTATAGCTACCCCAAAGCATAGACTGCAAAGGGTGATAAATACTACAGCTAGGAAAGGATGTTTACTGCCTATTGTTCTCTCTTGCCAATTCATGACCAGTCAGATTCTTCTTGATAATCCCACAGTATATACTTCATCACTAATTGGTATTGAAGCTCTAGCCTCCTTTCACCTGTCCTGCATGGGTTCCTTAGTCACACATCACCATCTGTACTCCTATGTGAAATAAGCATCCCAGTATCAAAGTCACAGTAGAATTGCTGTATTCTCATGTACTACGTAGGAGCCTAGCAACTGTCAAGCACTCCAGACTTGGAACTTTTAGTTGCAGACCAGGTTATTACAGATACAGAACTAGTATTCAGCAACTGAGATCATGAATCTCTGGTCACAAAGTAAGCTGACTGCACTAACTTGCTTATCTTTCATGCAGTTCAGTGCTATGGGGTACTGCGAAGTCTTGGATGTATGCCAAGACAACTAGAACTCAAAGTTACAACTATGCCTAGTAATTTTAGCCATGAATTTCAAATTGTCTCTCAAGCTTAGCTCCCTGGTCAGGTCAGTGAATAGCATCAAACATAACAGAGACTGAGAAATTCACAAATATTGATAGATCAAGATAAAAGCCTGAGAAGAAATCCAAATATTATAAGCTTGCTGAAAAAAACTTCAAAGCAATGATAATCACGAGTGTGAAAAGATCAGTGAAAAATGTCAACAAAAAAATGAAAGAGTAAGAAAAAGTCTATAATTTATAGAGTTAAAAAGTACAGTAGCTTAGTTAAAAATTCAAAAGAGGTACTTAATTGAATGGCACTCAAATATGGGTGAGCTTGAGGGTAGAGTAGAGGAAATCAGCAAATAGAACAGTAAAAAGAAAGAATTTTGAATTGAAAACAAACTAAGAAATGTATGAGACATCAAGAGGTACAAGAATCACGTCATAAGAGTTCCAGAAGAAAAGATAGAAATTAAATTTTTATTTGAAGAAATAATAGCCAAGAACTTGCTCAAAGTGAGGAAAGCAACAGACATTTAGAGCCACAAAGCTCAACAATTTCCAAATAAAACAAAACAGATGCACACTAAGATACACTGTAATTAAATAAAATATAAAAGATAAGAAATAATAAATGCAGAAAAATAGCAACATATTATTTTAAAGAAACTCCCATAAGTCTATCAATAGATTTATTTAATTATAAGCTCTGTGAGCCAGTAGGGAGCTACATGATATATTCTAATCAGTGGTCCTCAAACTACGGCCCGTGGGCCACATATTTTATTTGTTCCCGTTTTGTTTCTTCACATCAAAATAAGATGTATGCAGTGTGCATAGGAATTTGTTCGTAATTTTTGTTTTTACTATAGTCTGGCCCTCCAATGGTCTGAGGGACAGTGAACTGGGCCCCTGTTTAAAAAGTTTGAGGACCCTGTAAGTGTTTAACCGAAAACACCTCCAACCAAGAATATTCTACCTAGCTAGTAATCATCACTCAGATTTGAAAAAAATGATAAAAATTTCTTCTTACAACAGTTAAAGTAATTTATTGCCATTGATCTATCTCTATAAGAAATATCATAGGGACTATTTCAGGGGTCTTCCTGTGTTTATAAATTGACTGGTTTTCTTTGGCTTAAACTCACATTTCAAGTTTCTAAATGTATGTCTGTGATTAAGATTTCATAACAGGTCAATCCACAACTCTTAATGACAAACCTGATTGGGGAAGAGGAGCTCAGTTATGACATCTTTCATGCCTTTAACCCCGCTATTTTAAATGAAGACTCCTCGAGCTTCATAAATAATTCCCATTCCAAAGGAATAAAGAAGTTTTCCCACAATAAGTATAGGTCTTCCACCCTTTGCTCACAGAAAATAGTTTTATTTAATAGTTGACATTTCAAGATGATCCTGCTTTTTAGACATTTCTCTTGGACCTAAAATTTCAAGCAGAGTCTGAAAATCTATGTCAGAATACTAGTCTCACTACTGCCCAAGCACTGGTTACAGAAAAAGCAAATGAGGCAGACTTATGAGATAATGTATACCTTGTTACTAGCTACAACTTTGCCTGAAACTTTATGTATTCTGATGGTTCATGAATGATTATGTGCAGGGACAAGAATCCTGATCATTTCTTTCATTCAGACTGGAGATAGTTTAAGTGGACCATATTTTTGTCTTTTTCCCTAAACTTATTCCTCATGACTTTAATATCTTAGAGAGAAGAAATATATTATTGTTATTAGAAACAGACATTTGTCATGTCTGAACTCATTTAGTATCTTAAAGAGTCATGTCTGAAGTCATTTAAAAAAAAGTCATATGAAAGATTTGTGGTCCAACAGTGCATCTCTGAAGATTTTTCTCCCAGGATTTTAAATGGTGAAATTGGACATATTGAGCTTCCTTTTTATTTAGATGCTTAACTTTGCTGTTGTGCCAGTACCCATTTATGCCTATTATATGTCCAAACCACAGTCTGCAATATCAGTATTCTGTTGATCTTGTATCTTTAGAGAAGTACAAACTGCCCTGAAGCATATATCCCAACCTGTATTTGAATAAATAAGTTAATAAGTAAAATTAATAATTATACTCTTATTTTCAGAGTTAAAAAATTAATATTAGGAAGAAGCATTGACAAGTCTAACATTTACTACAGAAAACAGTATCAGAAAGAAGTATCACAGATTATCAGCATTTATTTAGATATTTTTAAGAGTTTTGTTATCTAGCATTCTTGGTTTGCAAAAGCAACAATGCTGCCAATAGATCATTGATAAACTCAAAGCATATTTTTTATTTGTTTTCTGTGTTTCCTAGGAACCCTTATTCCCAGTAAACTAGATGAGCTAAAATCATCATCTCTGCCTTTCTCTAGGTTGATAACATAAATTCCTGTGGTACAGAAACATCTTTGTTTTCACTGATTGAATAAAAATAAAATACTCAAAGATTATTTGTCTAGACTTATTCTTTTCATCTCCAAATTTAATTCACAGATAATTTCCCCAATAACAATAAAAGTAAAAAATTGTGTGCTTCTTGAGAATAAACACATAAAATTTCTCTCATCAAACCACATACCAACCCAATAAATTAGGTAATATTATGCCCATTTTGTAGATGAGGAATATGTGTTACAGAGCATCTAATGAATGAATGGTGGAACTTTGTTTTGTCCCAAATAAAACAAGAAATTTGATAAGATGTATTACCATGAGACCAGAGTGATTGCAAAGCAGAGAGGGTGTTTTGGCCTTGAATACTACTGATCTGTGTTTGATTTCCATCATTCCCATAAGGTCCTCTAAGTGCAAAACCAGAAGTAACCCCTGAGTATGGCCAGGTATGGCTCAACCCCACCCATAAAGATGTGTTATTACACTATATACTGTGTGCTATCCTGCCTTGTAATCAAAATATATGGAACTTAACATTAGCTATTTTAACACCTCACATTAGAAAGAGAATGAGTATGTTGCACTGGTGAAGGGGAATTTCTGTCTATGACTGAAACCAAACTATAATCATATTTGTAATCATGGTGCTTAAATAAAGATTTTACATAAAAAAGAAAAAGAATATAAAGAATGGAGAGAAAATTAACTACCACTATAAAGCTGATTTACTATGTAAAATAATACATGTTCCTGAAACTCATATTTATTCATGATATTCTAGATGCTTTTTGAAAAATTTTTATTGTTTTTTCCACAGTAACTTTCTTTGGCACCCCCTCCAGCCTTCACTGTACTCCTTTTGTGCTTCCTTACACATACACATGTGTTCATATACTATAAAAACTGCTGATCTCTTGGGCTTAGAACTTAAAAATAAACATTATATATTAATAAAACAATAAAACATTGACAAAAATATTGAGGGAGTTATGATCTCACAGGTTTCAACTAATTTCTTCTGGTATCTTCAGTTGTGATCTCTAAGTAAAATTCTGATCTTAAATATGCTTACATTGCCAGTATTAAGTAGATGCATAGAAAAGTGAATTGTTCTTATATTGTCTTTGAGTTGCTTTGTATAGTCTTCCACTGGTCATGTCTAAATTCTGAATTTGTCAGTAAACTAGACCATGCTCATCCACTTTATACTTTCTTGCTTGAAATAGTCTGATCTTTTCTCAAATAAAATTAAGTTTAATTTGTTTATTTATTATTTTTGCATGGTTGTGTTCATGTCTAGATTTAAGATAAATTATTAAATATCTGCTTGTAAGAATTATAGATTATTCTCCTGGCTAAAACCTTAGAACATTGTGCCTTCACAAGATTTAGCTAGCTCACCTTTGAACTTTGGTTAGATTCTAATTGGATTGGGTTAATTAGCAATTAAGCTTCATGCTGAGCATGGATGTGTGGATTATGGTGGATGGGTTGGCCCCTGGATTAAACTGGCTGGACTTTAAATCTTATGAAGGTTCTTTCCCAGACCTGACATTGACCTGTGAAACTGACTATTTTATTTTATTTTATTTTATTTTATTTTATTTTATTTTATTTTATTTTATTTTATTTTATTTTATTTTATTTTATTTGGGTAGGGGGTAGTGGATCACACCTGGTGATGCTCAGGGATTACTCCTGGCTATACGCTCAGAAATCGTTCCTGGCTTGAGGGACCATATGGACGCCGGGGATACAACACATGTCCGTACTGGGTCAGCTGCATGCAGAGCAAACACTAGTGCTGCGCTATCGCTCCGGCCCATAACTATTTTAAAACATGTTCTCGATTTATCAGATTTGTGTTAGGACTGGGTTGAATGAGCTCTGCTTCTGCATTTTGGAGACTGTTAAGATACTAGGATGTGTCTGGAATTGCCTTAAATTAAATTCCAGGCTTAAAATAAATTAAATTGACTTTCTAATTATACTGTTCTGAGTATTATAAAGGATTATTAATTATATACTGAATTCAAGAAGGCTAAATTTACTATTCTTGGACTAAGGTTGTGAAGGATCTAACCTGTCATCAGGGTCCCTTGGTGTAAAATTATTACTCATACTTTTGTTTTTCCTTCCTATAGGAACCATTATCCAGCTAATTCAGCTCTTTAGAAATCATATTGTTCCAGATCCTAGTTTCTTAAACCATATGGGTTATATAACTTCAAAAAGTTTTGTTTTAAAATAAATTATTTTAGGTTTGTTTTTGGGTCACTCCTGGTGTTGCTCATGACTCACTTCTGATTCTGAGTTCAGGATCATTCATAGTGGGGGTTTGGAGGATCATATGTGGTTATAGAAACTAAATTCAGGTCAGCCACATGCAAGGCAAGGGTACTTATCCACTATACTATCGCTCAAGTCCTTAAAATATCTCCTTTATGACTTCTTACTAGTAAATGTTTCACTTGTCTACCTAACTTTATATATTTAGACTAGCATAAATATTTCTCTATCAAAAAGGGTTTGTGAGTGTAAGAAACCTATTCCAAGTGATAAACTTCTCTCTTAGCTATTTTGCAAATAGCAACACTATATGATACAAAAGGATGCAGAAAACCTCATGATAATAAATAAAGACTGTTTTTACCAGATGATGTTTGCCTTATGAGTTACGGGATGGTAAAGGTATTTCTAACTTTCAAGAGATCTATCAAAAACTTTTGAGTCTGTCCCTTATGAACTTACTAAACTGTTTTAGCTACAATGCTATCAAATCAAAAAGAATTGTTGTACAAATTCAAAAGAACCTAAGAAGCACTTAGGGCATGATGATAAGACAATATTCTTTTTTTATAGTTACTTAAAATATTTTTAAATTTTCTTTGCTTATTGGATGGTAAAATTTATTTTATTACAGTTTTGTTATTATTAGATGGTTGTTCTAATGACAAAATATATGGTGCTTTGATATAAAACTATTCCTGCATCCCACCACTACCCAACTGCTCATGAACCTCTCGCACTGCGATATTATCACTTCTAGTCCAGTCATTAATCCCTATTTTTTTCCTCAGTGTCTAGTAATCAGTAATGAAATTCAGGATCAAGGGTTTGTCATTTGTCATTATTTGATATTATGTTTGTCTCATTCTATACCTCAGAGGAATGATATATTGTTGCCCTTCCTCTGACTTACTTCATTCAGCTGATGTCCTTTGGTTCTACCCAGGGTTTCATCTTTTCTTTCTTAGAGACACAGTTTTCCATTATGTTCATAATGTCTCTTCAGCTCCTCCCTTTTCTGTATCTGCCCTCATTAAAACACTCTGAGTAATAAAAGAGACAAGGTCTGGGAAGGTAAGACATGGTAGGAAACTTGCCACAAATAGTGGCACAGCACAGTTAGGGCAGAAAATTACCCATTCTGATCATGATAGTTGGAACTGATCACTCTGGGCAAAAACTGGGTTCTGATAGGAGATAAACGATGTGCCTGGTACCTCTTTGTTAACAATATAGCAAATTACAGTGTCTAAAGGGGAGAAAAAAAAGAGAGAATGTCTTCCCCAGAGGCAGGCAGGGATGAGGGTGAGAGAGAAACTGGGGAGAGACACTGTTGATGGGAAATGTGCACTAGTGAAGGATATTGAACTTTGTATGACTGAAATACAGTCATGAACAAGCTTTTGATCATGTGTTTAAAGTAATAAGTTAAATATTTAATACTCTGTGTATTGCGTTTTTCATATCATAGTCATCTCCTTTCCTAATCACTTCCTTCTTTGGTTTTCCTGCTTTCATTAACAAATTTGATTCTGTAGATATTCCTACCTTCTAATCAGAAAGTTGCAGTGAAAACAGAATTGCTTTTTAATGCTTTGAAGAGGGAGAAGGTATGAAAAAGGAACATTTGAAGTTATATAGGCACACGTTGAAGCTATCAGAGGTTTGGTTCCAGATCACTGTAATAAATTTAGACACAATATTTTGTTTATTTTCTGTAGTCTATTAAATGTGCTTTAGCATTTATGTAAAAATAAGTATACCTACCTTTAGTAGAAATACTTTTTTTTTGTCAGATTCTTTTGTGGACCCAGTATGGGAAGTCTATGATTCATTCTTTTTTTTTATTTTAACACCTTAATTACATACATAATTGTGTTTGGGTTTCAGTCATGTAAAGAACACCACCCATCACCAGTGCAACATTCCCATCACCATTGTCCCAAATCTCCCTCCTCCCACCCATCCCCCGCCTGTACTCTGGACAGGCTCTCCATTTCCCTCATCTATTCTCGTTATTAGGACAGTTCAAAATGTAGTTATTTCTCTAACTAAACTCATTTTTACTAAAAATACTCATCATCATATGAATTATTAAAAATAAATTAATATCAGGCTGATATTGATAGACTTACTTAATGCATGGTTAACATAAGCCTTTCATTTTAACAAACACAATCTCTTTGAGTATAATAAAGAGAAGCACAATAAAGTAAGGTATGCTTCTTTTACCCTCCCTTTGCCCCTCCAATTTTTTTCTCCTAAGAGTAGTACTTTCTTTAAAACTTGTATAACAGTAGGTATAACTTGAAAGGGAAAACTTCATGAACATGTATGGGAAACATATATATCTATTTTGTGGGAGGGATATGTTTAAAAATATCTTCCTAAGAAATTTTGCAAAAGGACCTTGCAAGCTATATGTTATTGTCAATTGTTGTATAGTGTACATTACTGTACAATAAATTAGTGGCCTACATATTCATTATTACTGACTTTCTATGGGTCAAGAATCTGGAATTGACCTAGCAAAATTGTCTGGCTTAGGTCAGTGTCTCATGAGATATCACAGTTATGGTGCACTCTAATGACTGCCAAATTAATCTTGGCTCTCAGTAGAGTATTTTGTTTCTTGCCACAAAATATGGCTATCTTGATAGGTCTACTTGTGAGGTCTGCTGGTGTAGCAATGGCTGTGTAGGGCTAGAGATCCAAGTGACAGGAGGGAACTACTCAATCTTTTATGACCTAATCTCAAGATTCATACAATGTCATTACTAATTGCTTAAAAATTAAGCATAACTATGGAATGATTTCCCACATGAAAGACTACATGACAATGATGGTGAGAGAGAGAAATAGAATGCATGTCTCAAAGATAGGCAGGGGGTGAAGAGGAGGGAATGGGGAACATTGGTGGCAGGAAAGTTACACTGGTGAAGGATGGTGAACCTTCGATAACTAAAACCCAACTAGGAACATTTTTGTAACCATGAAATAAAATGCTTAAATAAAAGAGATTATTTTCAAAAATAAAATAAAATTTCACTTTATGGAAGTGGAAATAAACAGATTGGACTATATTGAGTTGAAAAGCTTCTGCACCTCAAAGGAAATAGTGGCAAGAATACAAAGACCACCCACAGAATGGGAGAAACTATTCACCTAATGCCCATAAGATAAGGGGCTAATATCTAAAATATACAAAGTACTAATAGAACTTAACAAGAAAAAAAATAACCCAATCAGAAAATGGGGAGAAGAAATGAACAGACACATCCTCAAAAAGAAGTACAAATGCCAAAAAGCATATGAAAAAAATGCTTCACATCATTAATCATCAAGGAGGTGCAAATCAAAACAGCAATGAAATATCATCTCACTCCACAGAGACTGGCACACATCACAAGCAATAAGAACAATCAGTGTGGACGGGAATGTGGGGAGAAAGGAATTCTCATTCACTGCTAGTGGGAATGCCATCTAGTCTAGCCATTAAGAAAACAATATGGAAATTCCTCAAAAAAAAAAAAAAACTGGAAATTGAACTCCCACTTGATCCAGCCATACCACTACTAGGAAACACAAAAAGAACACAAAAAGACAATACAAAAATATCATCTGCACATCTATATTCATTGCAGTGCTATTTACAATAGTCAGAATCTAGAAACAACCTAGATGGCCAACAACAGATGAATGGTTAAAGAAACTGTAGTACATATATGTAATGGAATAAATGCAGCCATCAGAAAAAAATGAAGTCAAGAAATTTTTCTATAAATGGATGGGCATAGAAACTATTATGCTGAATGAAATAAATCAGAAGGAGAGAATGAGACAGAATAGTTTCACTCATTTATAGAATTTAAGAAAATAAAATATATTATCGTAATAATGCACAGAGACAATAGAGATGAGGGATGGAAGATCTGGCTCACGATATGAAGCTTACCACAAAGTTCAGTTAGAGAAATAACTACACTGACAACTATCATGACAATGGTAATGAGTGAGAAAAATAGACTGTCTGTCTTGAATACAGACAGAAGGTGGAGGAAGAGGGAGATGGAGAGCATTGGTGGTGGGAATGCTGCACTGGTGAAGGGGTGTCCTTTTATATAACTGAAACCCAACTACTGACGTGTTTGTAATCATGGTACTTAAATAAAGATATTCATTACAAATAAAAATAAATTTCACTTTAACTCTTACAAAATAAAGCCCCATTTATCTCATGAAGTCATACAAAATTGGACCCCTCACTTAAGATCATTCTAAAACGTTTGTTCAGGAAGATCCATATCAGTAAAAAACTGTTTACTTTTGTCTCTGTGCTAAATTAAAGATGGTCAAAGTTGTAAGGCTAGAAAGACTTTCTCCCAGAAACTATGTGTGAAGATAAGAACTATAATGCCTAGCCTAGCTTTTTCCATACTAAGGGTACTCTTCAAGGCTGGTCACTTGGTTCACAGTCAGCTCGACCTGGGACTATATAGAAAGCTTTCTGGGGACAATTTAGTTCATAAAAATCTTGTTCCACTCATTGGCACAATTTCTCAATTACAAAACTTCCTGGTCTAGGCTCAACCAGGATGCCTGGAGGAAGTTCTGGGGATCTTACTAGATCTTCCTAAAACACTAAAAGTGCTGGTGATACTTAGTAGCAGACTGTGATAGACTAGTGGTCGGCAACCTGTGACTACCGAGCCACAAATGGCTTTTTACACTTTTAATTTGGCTCTTCTGTGTGCAGGGCAGTTGCTCCAGGAGTCAGGATTCTGCTCCTAGCCTCTATCAGTGCATACCCTGTGTGCAGCCCCAGTAGCTGGCTCCAAGAGTGTAAGATGATACCCCGTATCAACCCCAAACAAAGGTGTTCCCCCAACATCATCCTTTCTTAAACCTCTTCCTTTGATATGTAAAAGTCCACTGAATATGTACTTTTGTCTCTCCCTCTCTCTCTAGACCTGAAGCCTCCTGGTATTGGGAATTGGTTTTATTAAAGAAAGAGGTGTTTTATCTTTTTGGGCTCCAGGCAGAGAGTACAAGGTAAAAGGCCATGGACTCCATGATCATCCTATCCTGGCTAGCTTGGTTTATTATTTCTTTCCAGCTACTCTGCTTTTTCAGACCAGGTTGGGTGGGGTTTAGAAATACAGTGCCTGGAGTGATCTTAAAACACATATTTTATTTTGCACAAGAGTGGACATCTTCCATGAAGGGATTCTCAGCCCAAAGTTTTCTTTTCCATGGATTCTCGTGTTCAGAGTACTCATGATTAAAGTTGTGAGCTAATGCTCTTAAATGTTGTTTTTCATATTGATTATGGCTTTCTGCATAATATAAGTGTCAATCAGAAATTTTTTGCAAGAGTGAAAACATTTCAATATCTCCTCAGACACAGCTATCCCAGAATCAGATTCTTTTTTGAACACATCCATCTTATGTCTCACTATAAAGTTCATAGAGAAAATGAACAATGTCTGCCAAATACACAAGCTTAGCTACCCATTCCTTGTCCAACTAGGGCTGTACAAAATCAGAGTTCAACTCTCACAGGAACTGCACTACTTCTTCTCTCTTGCCAAAAAGACGAGAGAGCACCCTTCCCCAGAACAGCCACTTTACTTCTTCATGGAGAAGATGAGAGTAGTCTACTGGGCATCCATACTCTCACCCACGGTGGTAAATATCCTGGATTTGATCACAATTGTGAATTTCACAAATTATCTTTACCGTGTCATCTGTCACAGAGTTTAGTTCAGCAGGGAGTTTTTCTGAATCCAGTCTATCATACAATAAGTGGATACAATGTATGGGTGTGCAACTTCTGTTTCTTGTGACTACACAAAAACACTGAGCCATGCACGGTGCATCATCTATACATACATTAACACATCAGATTATTATTCTGAATGAAATGAGTCAGAAGGAGAGGTGTAGACACAGAATAATCATTTGTGCATATAAGAATAATAAATGGCAATATGGTAATAATATCTAGAGAAAATAGGGATGAGGAACAGGAGGCCTAGTCCATGATAGGAAGCTTGCCATAAAAAAGTGGTGAGTTCAGTTAGAATAGAGAAAGGTACATTATGACATTATAGTTGGAACTTATCACCCTGGACAAGAACTGGATACTGAAAATGGATAAGTGACATGCATGGTACCATTTAAAAATATTGCAAACCACGGTGTCATAAAGGAAAAT
This sequence comes from Crocidura indochinensis, assembly GCA_004027635.1. NCBI lineage: Eukaryota > Metazoa > Chordata > Mammalia > Eulipotyphla > Soricidae > Crocidura > Crocidura indochinensis. The sequence goes on from PVKC010007731.1 coordinate 26,099, forward strand.
TTGCAAACCTCAGTGTCATAAAGGAAAAGAGAAATAGAAAAAAGCAAAATGACTGCCCCTGACATAGGCAGAGGAGGGTGAAGGGGAAGGAAATAAGGGGCATTGGTGGAGGGGAAAGTGTACTGGTGAAGGGTGGTGTACATTCTATGATTGAAACGCAAGTATGAATAATTTTGTAACAAATATGCTTAAATAAAAATTATTTTTAAAATGTTTCAGGCACTGTCATAATTCCTTTATGATATGATATTATATGCCTTTAACAAAGTACTACTTTTGTTTTTGTGTGTATTTTAGTTTGGTTTCTTGCAGCACACACTAAAGTGTCAATAGATTTTTTTTTCCTTTCAGTGAAATCACTACTTTTCTCTGGAACACTGTTCTTGCTTTTAAAGATTGCTAAAAGGTTTTTCTCTTTTACCTGTTTCATCTCCCTATTGTAGGGTTTCAAATTTTTAGCACTTATTGGCTATCAAGAGGAAACATTTTGAAATGTTTTGCTTCCTTATTATCAGAAATCAAAGCATTTTTCCTCAAGAAGAATGCTAACTATCCAGAATTAACAATCAGTGGATTCAAAAAACTGTATTTCCTAGTGGATGTTACTTCACATCTACATCAGCTTAATCATAAACTACAGGGGAAAAGAAACACAATTTTTTTTTATGTTAGAAGTTATTTCATTTGAAAACAAATTATCTGTTTTTGCTCAAGATTTTGACAGAGAGACTTTGATTAACTTCCAAGCCTGTTGAAACATTGCCAAGAAAATAATTCTGATATTGACAGTACCTATTTTAAAACAGCACTTTTAAATATAAGGGAAGCTTTTCTCAAGAGGTTTCAGGATTTCAGAAACAGCAAAGCGACATTGGCCTTTGTTAAAAACCTCTGGATGCCACTGTAATGGAATTAATTTTTTCTCCATTTAATAATGGCATTGGTAACTTTGAAATGCAATTTCTGGATTTAAAAAGCAAAGAACTGTGGAGCTCGAAATTTGAATGTCTTTGTGCTAATTTAGAAAGATTGGAGAAACACAAATGTGAACTTAGTTCACAGCACAAGTAGTCTGCTTTGAAAGACCAGGAGAAGGAAGATATGTTGATTTTTGACACCTGGAATAATATTCTTGACACATATAATCAACTAAAAAAGCTATCGTTTGTTTTTCTTTCCTTGTTCGGGTCTACATATTTATGCGAACAATCATTTTCAAGCATGAATCTTATCAAGAGTAAATTGAGAAATCTACTCATCTATGAGAACCTGGAAACGTGCCTAAAATTAAAAACAACAACATACAAACCTGACTTACTCAAACTATCCAAGGAAATGCAAGGCCAATGTTCACATTAGTGTTTGTGACTTTGTCAGTCATTGTAAGGATGTAATTTTCTCTACATTGTAAGGCAAATTTTTGGGAATATAACGTTATCGATAAATAATATCCTTCTAAGTTTTTTGTTTTAGTATTTGTGTTATTTGTATCCTCCCGACCTACATGGATACTTGCATGCAGAATTTCTCAATAAAAACTTATTAAAACTAAAAATAGTGTACCATCCTATGTATTTTGGGTTTTAAAAATATGCCTCTCAAGGCCGGAGAGATAGCATGGAGGTAAGGCATTTGTCTTGCATGCAGAAGGTCAGTGGTTCGAATCCCAGCATCCCATATGGTTCCTGAGCCTGTCAGGAGCGATTTCTGAGCATAGAGCCAGGAGTAACCGCTGTGCACTGCCAAAAACAAAAACAAACAAAAAAAAAATGTGGCTCTCAAAATAAATTTCAATCGTGGTTTTGGGGAAACTTGGCTAGTTGAAAAAAAAGGTTGCCGACCACTGGACTAGGCAATAAAGGCCTCCAAAGGGCGAGTGCTTGGAGTGAGTGAGAACAAGGGATGGTGAAGAAGCAAAAGAGGAAGAAAAGAGGGAAAAGGAGGAAAGAAGGGGGGAGGAAGGAAAGCTCAAACAGAACCAGAACCGGTTACATTCCCTCAAACGACCTAAGAGTGAGTTCGTTCGACGAACAGTTTCACTCATCTATAGGATTTAAGAAAAATAAAAGATATTATCATAATAATATATAGAGACAATAGAGATGAGGGATGGAAGATCTGTTTCATGGTATGAAGCTTACCATAAAGTTCAGTTAGAGAAATAACTACACTGACAACTATAGTGAGTGAGAAAAATAGAATGTCTGTCTTGAATACAGGCAGAGGGTGGAGAAAGAAAAGAGGGAAAAGGAGGAAAGAATGGGGGGGGGGGGGGGAGAAAGCTCAAACAGAACCAGAACTGGACACATACACACTCCCGCCAAAGACCGTGCCTAAGAGTGCGTTCATTCGTCGCCTTTGGCCACTAGGTGACAGTCTTTGCGCTTTCTTCCCGCATCCAAACCAGCAGCGCCTTAGAGAGGAGGGAGAAAAGGCAAAACACACCCCCGAACCAAGAACAATTCGAAAACCCACCCCATAATATTTAAAAAATCTAGGACAAAGAGCCTCGGACGGAACTGCTTCCATTGCAAAACTTGAGCTCCATCTGCAGAGAGCGGTGGGCCGGTCGGTCCTGAGCCAGCAGTAGCAGTAGCCCCTTTAAAAAAAAAGAGGTGCACAATATTGGGATTCTTGAAACCCGAAACCTAGAAACTTCATCGAAGCGGAAACCAGCAGGAAAACCTTGAACTCCTCCAGACAATTGCTTCCGGGGAGTCTCGGGAGAATCAGGGGGACCCAGGGCCCGAAAGGAGGGTCTCGCGGATGGCGCGTCCCTAAGGGTCCCCGGCGAGTTTTCCAGGAGCGTTGGAAAGAGGGGGACCGAATCTCTCTCTCTCCCTGGGCTGCGGGGTCATGGCCACCGTGGAGCAGAAAAGAGTCCTTGGCATTGGCTTCAAGTGTCTCTCTTTGGCCACTTTGGTGCTCATCTGCGCGGGACAAGGGGGACGCAGGGAGGAAGGGGGTCCAGCCTGCTACGGGGGATTCGACCTGTACTTCATTTTGGACAAGTAAGTGCACGCTGGGCAAA